>WEIT01020522.1:307392-358759 GCA_013389985.1 Dryoscopus gambensis | reverse complement strand
TGGGATTCTCTCCTTTATCTCCCCATGTTCTCAGAGGTGACAAATCTCCTTAGTGGCCACACCAGATGTCAATACTTGCTTCTGACCCATGATTGGTTTGACTATACCTTCCTTAAAAAACTCCCTTCCTGTCAAACCAGGACCTGGCCCAGTCAGCAGGGCAGAGATGCTGAAGTAAGAAGCAGTTTTGTAGGTTATGAGCTTCAGCACCGACCACAATTCTACAAAAAAGTAGAGATCTAGCAGCTTAAAAATTCCAGTTTTCCAGTAAAAAGTATGGAGATGCCCATACTGGATGGAGAGCAGAATATTTTATCTCAGCAAGTTCTTATCCCAGGACAAGAAATGGTGTGAACGTCCTGAAATGAACGTATTTACAGACAATCTTTTGCTGTGAATCCATGTTACTTACAGTAAATGTGGTCCCTTTTTAAAAATAATCTTCTAAAACATCTTAATTAGATAGAATTTTCCACTGTATTTTGTTTGCACACAAAAATACTTAGCACCGTTGTACACTGAGTTTGTCAGTAGTGTGGGGTATTCAGGGGTCATTCTTGTTTTAGTTGCTTCCTGAGACCTGAAAAAAAAAGAAAAAAATATCAATGACATCTAGTTTAGGTTAGTGCAAGACTGGATAACAAAAAATTGCTGTCGGTACTACACTCAGTGGGACTCACATGACATTCTGTGTAATGTCTTCACTGTTGAAAGACAAAATGATTTTGAACCCAAATCAAAAATACCTTAAGGTATAGGCACCTCCTGATTTAAGTGCACTGTTTAAATTGTAGTTAGAAAATAGTTTTCAGCTGCACTCCAACTATTACTGGGGATACTTTTTAAAGATTGATAGCAGAGTTTTCTCCAGAACCTGTCAACCTCATGAGGTGCCAGTAAAATCTGGGCTACAATTCAAGATTAAACCGTTTAATGCACACACACCAAAAAAAAAAGTCAGTGTAAGCCAATTTTCAAATTCAGTATAACACTTCATTGCCTATCCAGGTACTAGCACAGTAAATATAACTCAACAGTCACAGGAAGAAGAAAAAAACGCACCTCTGTGACTTAAATGTGATGAAACAAAGAAAATTAGTGTCTCTTTCCAAAGCATAACTAAGGTACATTGTATTCTTTTCTCCTACTCTGTAAATCTTATGCTTATTACTTTTATAGACATGAACACGCACTTCAGCATTCAAACAATAAAAGAACCATTCAGCTGTGGCAACACAAGAGGTGAGAACACCTAAGTGTAAATCCATCAGACCCTGACCACTGCTCTGAGAGCACAACCACTCTGAATTACAGGAGCTGGTGCAGGGAGCCTTCTCATCTCTTACAATAATTCACTCTCGCCCTCTCAGTGCAAGCCCTCACTTTTTTTGTCCCATTAACCATTTGGGATTAAGTCTTCAATTAGCAAATGTCAAATATTTTGCATTGTTATTGTTCACTAACTACAGATGTCATGGCAAAGATGATATGGGCCATGCATAGCTGGTTATAAGAAAATACAAAATTATTGTGGTTGCTATCAAAGTAGAGGAACATCTGCTGCTGTCTTTGACCATATTCTTTTAACAGGAACACAGATACATCATTCATGACTGGATGGAGATTCTGTGGCCAGAGCAGCTCCGTGTTCAGCAGACCAAAACCAACGTTGATGCATTATTCTGTTTCCATTCAGGACTGTTACTTTAGGCTGTGCCATAAACCCCAAAACATGTCTATTAAAGAACATTTTAGTGACCTTAGAAACAAATAGAAACTTGGTACATTTCCTAAACGGTCTGAAAGACAAAGAGAGGTTTAGATGATTTTGAATGGCCACACTAAGGACAGGGAAAAATAGTTCAACTTCTAGAAATGAATTAAAAAGTGCTGTCAGTGCCCTGTATGTGGACAGAGATTGTTACAAGAAAGGTTATAGAGCTGAAAAGTGTCAATGTCATTTTTAAGTGTACCTGGAATTTGAAATATTTTTTTTTCATAAGAAAATTGTAAGATAAACAACAGTATAAAGGAAAAAAAAATAAAATGGAATCAAGGAAGGAAAGGAGCAGTGCTCAGGTTCACTTAAAAATTGAATGGGGAAAGATTTGTTAAGAACTCTTTGAAAATGAATAGATGTGGAATTAAGAAAACAAGAGGGATGCCAGAATTTCACTGGATGTATGGAAAACGAGTATTGCTTCCCAGAAACACACCTTGGGGAAAAGGCAAAGCCTTTCTCAGTCCCTGTATGCAATGGGAAAGGAGAACGAAAGGCATAAATTCATTTATTAAAAAAACCAACCAAACAAAAAACCCCTGCCTAAGATTATATTTTTTTCCTTATTGCTTCTGTTTGTCTTTTTTTTTTACTGTCACTGTATGACCGAGATATCCTTTCCCCTCTAAATGAGAAGGGGCAAGATCCACTCCCTTTTGCTTTGGAGAACAAAACCCACTGTCCAGTTTCTTCAAAAGACATTTACTAGCACAAAATCACCATCAGGTCCTGAGAACCTTTTGAGATTCTTCTGATACTTGTCACTAAAACAGCCCTGAAACCACGTTTGAGCTTCCTTGTGGTTCTAAATCTCCTCACACAGCTTTATTGGCTTACAGTCACCACTTCATAATATTTAAATCCTTTTCTGCTCTACCATGGCTCACCACAGCCACTCTTCTCAGCACATTTTGGACTATATTCTTAATATATTTTCTGCTTCAGGTATGGGCTTTGTGAAAAATTTACCTGTACTGATAAAACTACCACAAGAAACATTTCCATGCATTTCTGACTCGCAATGCACGAAAGTATGACTCCATTCGGGTTTTGTTCAGTTGGCAGAGCACAAAACCTCATGAAATACTCACTAATCAGCATTTCTTCAGGGGGAAAAAAAACCCCTGAACATGGATTCCCTCAATGCAGACTATTATATTAATAAGGCAGCAGTTCCAAGCAATCCATGGAAGCACTGGAGTTCACACACACACACGAGATTTGCAGCCCTTGTCAAAGAGTTTGCTTCTGGCTATCCTCAGCCTTGTAACATTTTCACATTAATTTTGGGCAGCAGGAATTATCCCGCTTGGGGCATTTTAAACATGCTTGAAAATAAATAATTAATGCGTTGGACACTATTAATTAGCAAAACTCAGAAACAGCTACTGTTACAGAGCCTGAAAAGTTTTTCTTAACTTGTCAGGCTGTTAATAATAAATAGGGTGGAAATGGTCAATTAACATACTTAAATAACAACCTTTATAAACAGTGGAAAATACCACTTTTTCTGTTCTTCTGATATGAGAAATAAAAACCACCAACTCTGCTACTTTAGTTCTAATACTTCACTAACAGAAATGTGGATTTACACTTGTAGGTGAAACAGAGCTGTGGAATCAAACACAGTATCTAAGCATGACAACTTCTTTCAGATATTGGAAATACTTTTTTTTTTACACTTTTTATGTGGCAATAAAGTTTGTTAAAAATAACATGTGAAGATGAAGATCTATGACCACGTCTTCTCATTCCTACAATTTTGGAAATCACAGTTCTACACTAATACAGGTTATATTATAAAATATTACTTCTCTAAGGCATTAATACCAAATAAAAATAATTTATTTCCTCGCCTCAGCTTTTTCTAATAAAGACTTACTTTTGTTGTAGCGCTGGAAGTAATGAAATATGAAACTCTCTCCCCCCTGGCCGCCCCCAAACTCGTCAGGCCAGCCCAGTCTTGGGGGGCTGCAGAGGGGAGATGTTTCAGAAACCAGGCGAGAGATCCACAGAGGCTCAGTTTCCTTATGTTTATTCTCAGGGATGAAGGAGGAAAAAGAGGAAGAACAATGGTGGAGCAGGGTTTTGTCTGGGCTTCGGTAGGTGTGGGTTCCNGTTATATTATAAAATATTACTTCTCTAAGGCATTAATACCAAATAAAAATAATTTATTTCCTAGCGTCAGCTTTTTCTAATAAAGACTTACTTTTGTTGTAGCACTGGAACTAATGAAATAAAGCCAGGATGATGACTGGGAGCAGTCAGCAGGGATTTACAAAGCAGAATGACACCATGTGAGTCCCACAGCCCTCTCCCACATAGAGAGGTGCTCAGTGGATGATGGGAGAGCAGGGTTGATTATCTTGACCTCAGCAAGGCTCCCAGTGCTGCCTCCCCAGTATTCCCATGGACAGACTGACAAGGCAGGGACCAGGGGAGCAGACAGAGGAGCAGGTTTGAAACTGGCTGAACTGCTGGGCTCAAAGGTTTATGATGGCACGTTCCAGCTGGAGGCCGTGCTATTGTATGAATGGAGATAATCCACAGGGGTGTGATGTCAACAGGAAAAAGGAGAGGGAAAGATGCAAAACCAGGCAGCAGCACTGTTCCTTCACTTTCCTTTCTCAAAAAACTAATGGAGAGGGTAAAAGAGAAAATTATACAAAATTGACTGCTGCAGCATTTGAGTCTTATCAATATTCATCCTGAGGTGACCAAGGCACTGACAGAGCTTACACACAACACTGGTACAGCATAAACCATGTACTTGACAGCCAACAAAAACAGCAGTACCCTGAGCTACAATACTGATGCACTACCAGTTCATTTATTCATGAACTGCAGAGGAAAATAAGCACGTGGAATGTATATAAATTTTCAGTTCAAAAGTTACTGCCATCAAGGGAGAGCCCTAAGTTATGCACTACCTTTATAAAAAGTTTGTGGTTTGTTTCTTTTTCCCCAGGAATGCTGCAGTGCATCTAATGAGCACACCCCTTAGCCTCTCTCTTTCTGAACAAAGCTTTCCTTTGTTGCTCAGGGCTCACACTCAGCTGACTTGTGCACCAGAAACAAAACTGGTCTAAAAGTTTTGAAACAAGTATGTTCAATTTACTGACTCTCTTTTCCCCCTTTTTCCAAACACCAAGAGTCCATCTTCTTCTTTATCCATGTCCTGGTTGGCTGCTCTTGCCTTCATTTGGCCGTGCACTAAAACCACTTTGCACAGCAGAAGAATCCACTAAAGGACACAGACAAGATAAAAACAGATATTTAGGCAATAATCAGACTATAAATTCTATCCCAGGAGGTAATGCAGCCCAGAGAGAACTTATGTTTCCTTTACACCATTGCAACACTTGGGTAAAATTCTTGACTGGCTTATGAAGAACAAGAGAACCTGGGTTTGACACGCAACCATGTAGAGTAAATTATAATCGTTACCTGAGCTGGGCGATTGTCAGAGCAGCCCAATCTCTGGCTGTCCTGAGATCCAGCTGCCACACTGCTCACTAAATCCAAATAATTTTGGGACAGGACCCATCAGGGACCATCCAGGAGGAATCCCAGGCCAGGAGATGCTCCTCTGGCTGGAATGATGGGCTACACAGGGTTGAGAAGTGGCCCAGTCCAGCAATTCATGAAAACTTCAATATAACAGTACAGAAACTCAGTATATTCAGGCCTTTTTAAAAGAGATTAACCAAGATTCAGTGCCTTAAGTTACCTCTGAGCTCTAACAAAAAATGTTTAAATCTTCTTGTTAACATCCATATTTTGGGTTTATTAATGAGTAGTGCTCTGTATCAATAAAAGCACGATGTTGTGGGTTTGGGCTGGTCTTACTATGCAAAAATCAATGAATATTTATAGTTTTCATATAAAAGATTGGTTAATGAACACATGCAATTGATAATTAAGAATCCCAAGTAAAGATGTTGCTACCAATGTTCCTACCTAATGGAATTTAAAACCTGGCCTGCTCAATCACCAAACATTCCCAATAAAGCCACACTTAGAGATTCTGAATAACCATGAAGGCTTCAAATATATGAAAACTTCAGGTTTAGTTATGACAAAATTAAAAAATGTCCAAAAAACAATGATGACTTCAGAAAAACCTAAGGGTAAAGTGCATAACTATACACTTGAAAGGAAAAACCAGTGTCAGTGAGTGAGAAAGAAAAGATGCAATTTGCTGTTTCTGTATAAAACTCAGAACAAGCAATTAACTAAATTTCAAATATATTATACACATACTGTACCATTTTTCTTATTCTTCGATTTAGATTTCACAATGTGTTAATTATTAAAACAGGTCATTAGGTCCGTTCTTTAAGCTAAAAGAATCAAAACAAACTGCTAAGAAATGTCCCTTCTTTTTCCTTACATTAAAGTCCTCTTTTACTGTAGCCATCAAAGTGTTACCGTGCTGCTTTGTTTTCCTCTGTCCACCTCATGCAAAAACAAGCACCAAAAACAGTGGGGGGGGAGAGAGAGAGAGATGAGGAAAACCTCTGGTGGAGCTGCCATCTGATCTGAATCCTGATTACCACCTGCTGTGTCGTTTAACTGGAAACAAGACCTCAGATCTCTCTGGAGAATGTGTGGCTGTGATTTAGCTAACTGACATCTGGATGCTCCACATAAGCAGAGCTGAAGGAACATTTTCCTGGCGCTTCCAAGCCCGGCTGATAAAGCAAGCAGTTTGAGCATTAAGGCTTCAGGTGGCTCATTACGTCTCCATTGACAACTCAAGTATCTTTTCCCTAAATCTCAAGCCAGTTCCTGCACAAACTCCTGGCACCGTGCACACTTGGCTCCTGTGAGGAATTTGGGAGGGGAGGTGTTTGTCTCCCTGGGAAAAGCACACATTAACCTGCACAGGCACAGATATCCAAGGAGGCAGAAATGTTGCCCTGTAAAAGTTGCATTTTGCCGTAGGAATTCTGCAGCTCTTGTTCTATTCCATATTTTGCAATGAAAACTACAGTGGCTCAAAATAGGCATCTTTAAATACAGGTTCATGTCATTTATACCTGGGTCCAAAACCAGAGTAGCACAACTAGCAACTGTAGAAGTGCATAGAAGTACAAATTACTGGAACAACCTGTTTAAAGTCTAAAATAATTTTATGCAGTTTTTTTAACATTTCTTGTCACCAAGATCATCAATATCATGAACAGAATCAGATAAAAGGAATATTATCGAGCAGATCCTCTGCTCTTGCCAAATAAACCCACCTTGTTCAAGAAATTCAGCAGAGAAAAAAGAAAGGCATTTTTTATTCAACATCATAAAGTCTTACTAGAAAAACAGAGGGGACAAATATTCAGGATAAAGTTTAGCTAATGTAAAACTTAACAGCCTAAAGCATAGATTTATACCAAACACCTGTAAAATTACAAAATAATGCACTGCTAAAATATAAAATTTTTTTCCTTATCGTAAAATCACTTGGAGATAGAATTTTTGTGGTACAGCTCAGCTTTTTTTTCTGAACAAATTTAAAGAGCTTCAGCACAAATAGTCTCATTTTCTAAATATATAAGATAAATAAAATAAATGGAATCTACCCTCTTAAATAGAAAAAACCCAAACAGATAAGTGCATCTTAGAGTCAGTAACAACTACAGAACTCACGCTCCATCAAGCTGTTACCCAGTTTTTATAGAATTAAGAGATTCATTCAGAAGCCTTAATATGATAATGCATTAATATAATGGAGCACTGTGTCTCAATATCACTACAGGACAACTTCAAAAATGCAAAACAAAATTAAGTTGCAATGTAACCCAATTCAATCCAATTTGTTAAATCCCATTTAGTCAGGTTTGCAAACTCTTTTCTGCCAACATCAGCTGCTTTGGTTGCCAGTTAGCGAGAGCATTGCTGGGAATGCGAGGAAAGGTGAAGCCACGTGCACAACTGCAAAGCAAAGGCCTCTTACTGCCTTCCGCAGTAAATGAATGCTGGATAGAAGAAATCCTAATAAACTGGACATGAGTCCGACACTGCAATCCTCCAATTTCTCCAAAGTTTCCAAAATTTCCATCATCACAGGTTTCTTACGTTAATAAGATTTGTTCACTTCATAGAACTGCTCAGAAAATCATAAAAGCAGTAAATGTGCCCTCTGAGTAGGCAGTAGTAGTTGGGAATTTTCTTCTTAGGTGAGAAAATGGAGGGGTGCCTGGAAAACACAAATCTTGACGTTTCCAATAGTGCAGAATACACGAGCTTTAAGTGGATTTTCCCAGGTCTGTTTAAAATTATAATGGGTCAATTTCATTTGCTCTGATGATTTCTTTATTTTCGAAGCTGCTTAAGAATTTCTTGGCTCTAAGCTGCAGCTCAGTGCTTTTTATGGTTATGCCTGATAACTGAAATTGACTGGGTTAAAACATGTTGGATTTGTCTCACAAGTCTAAAAAAACGACAATTTTTTGCTTTGTAGTCCAGAATAGTTCTGCTAACATCTAGAGCAGCAGAACCAAGGTGGCAGTAATGAAAACATCTCCTGGAGCAGCCTCTCTGAGCAGAAACCCCAAGGGCACCTGGAGCTGTGAGGAACTCGCTGCAGAGCCTTGCAGTGAAATGAGAACCACTCCAGCACGATTATTCTTTTTTAAAACTCATTAGTAAATCATTTCAGCTCCTCATTTCAGCTCAGAGGGACCATGCCAGGGCCTCCAGGACTGGCACACGGGAAGGAAGGAGCTGCCTGGGGCAGAAGGTGGCAGGACTGCGGCGGGCAGCAGCTTTCAGCATTTGCCAAAATACAGCTTGTGGTGGACTCTGTGAGACACCTGAGCAGGTGGAAGGGCCTGCCCGTGTCAAAAGGGGCAATCCCACTGCTCCCAGATTCTCTCAGACTGGTCACACACTCATCTGACCTCTCAAGAAAGCAGTTCAGCTTTTTGCCAGAAAAATAACAATTCAGAAGGGAAAAAAGTTGACAAGTATTGGAGTTGACGCAGGAGAAGCTGGAGAAGTGCCTGGACTGCAGGATGAGGGAGAGGAAGCCCAGTAGGAAGCAGCAAGCTGTTAGATGAACTCAGGTGTCATGAAACTTCACGCTTCAAGACCTAGGTTAAAATTGCTATTTGAGCAATTCATTATTTCAGGCACATGAGCACTCCCAGGGAAATGAAACAAAAGCAGTGATCTTCATTTAAATACAGGCTGGGAACAACTGCCAAGAGGAACAAGGTCAGCGTCAATTCCCCCGATCATATCCCTTAGTGCTGTAAAGTACATGCTGCTTTTATCTTTTACCAGTTGAGCTGATTAATATGACTAGCTAAAATTGCCAGCCTCCATGGGACGGAGAGGAACAGATATATGTGAACAATGTGTTGAAAATTAAAAGGTGGTAAGAAATGAGCGGGCCATTCCCCCAAAGTCTGCAGAAAGCACAACTTCTAGCAGCCAAATTCTGAATTGTGGTTCCCAGCCTCATTGCAGGGTTGCCAAGGCTGTGCCAGACATGAAGACACCCTCACTGGCACCGACGTGCCTTGTTTTCAACAAGGCTTTTGGGCTGATGGAAGATAAGACAGAAGAAATTCCATCTTTAGTCATAACATCACACTGCCACCACCATGCTCAAAACAACCAAAAAAAGGAGAGAGCTCATGGCTGGCACTCTGAGATAACTCAGCATTGGCTTCTTCTCTTTCAGTTTTCACAGTATAACCCAAAAAACCATAGTTTGAGACTGGTTCTTGTCAAGAACACTGCTGAGAGCTCAGAACTTTTTATAAAATAGATTCACCGAGGAGCTGGGAACAAATCCATTTAGATGAATTGTAAAATGAGGGCTTAGCATTCAGTGACACAAAATGACAGGCACACGCTGAAATGAATTAACCCCACTGGTTTGGATGTAATACCCAGTGTCTTTAAATGTATCATTCTCCCATTTCTAAAATTGTTTAAAAAGAAAAACTCCTAAAATGTCATGAAAGTAAAGGAAGGGGCTGAAGGTAGAATTGAGCTCCTCATTTTGGTTTTGATTTCTTAGTGATCTTAGCAAATCACTAACTCATTCTTCACTTTCTGCCTCATAAAATTGAGAAAAAAAACTTGATATATACCTGACACTTTTAATATGAAAAGCACTTTAGAGAAGCTTTTTGACACAGGATGAAAGATTGTACTTTGCCATAAAGAATAGCTGTATTACCTGACATGCTCATTATACACTGTCAGACCCCAACAACTTTCAGAATATTTTCCTCTTATTATTCCTCACTTTGACTGTGTTCAGTAATTACAGATGGAATTCTGTAGATTGCTTTAGTGACTTAGGAGAGTAATTCCCTCAGAAATCCAGATAAACCTGCTTCTCAATTGTCCAGCGATGTTTTCAAGAGTCTTGCAGGTATTTGGGTAAAGGTTTTTGCAATGCAGCCTTCTCAGTCCAGAGAGCTGTGAAAAAAGGAAACATTCTTATTTAAAAATCTCCGGCATTTCGTACTGCTATAAACAGAAAATAATCCAAATTAATTATATTTCCTGCACGCATCCACACAAGCAGCATTCACAGCACAAACACAGTTATTTATTATTTCTGTGCTATGTTCTAGGTCACAACTCAGAGTCAGCTTTGCTCCTTCTCCCCTTTTGTCTGTGCTGCACGGGCTGCTCAGAGGCACCAAGACGAGGTGCCCACGCTGTGAGCACCACACGATCATTTCTGCAGCACGCATCAGCCCGGCTCCCCTGGCTGTGCTTGCAGCCCCTGGAACCTCTCGGGCAAAGCAGAACGATTTCTGGCGCACTTCAGACTCGCTCTCCCTCAGCAGAAATTGGCCTGCCTACTTCAGAAACAATCATAGAGCACCAACTACACATTTATTTGACTACCTGACCTGCCCTTGCAGACAGTCATTACCATGCAGAATAATGACGCTCCGCGGAGAGGAAAGTGCTGCTCTCCAAGGCGGCGAGCTGTTGCACTGTTCTCTCAGCCTTCTAATTGTTTACATATCTTGGAGTCAGAGAATCAGAGATTCTCACACTTTGTCTAAATAACACCTGTTGTTTTGTAACTGCTTTCTTGTGTTGTACATTCCATTTCTGTGATAGATAAAGTTGATGGACTCTTGGTCCATCCAATGTGACGGAGAAGGTGTCAACCTCAGCTTCCAATAATCTGTAGTTACATGAAATGTATAAATACTGTAAAGTAAAAATAAAGCTTCTTCTGCTGCTGCTTCTACTTCTTCTTCTGCTTCTTCTGCTTCTTCTTACCCTTCTGACATCTCTCCTGTCCATGTGTCATTATTGTGGCCTCTAGTGCCACATCTGCTGATCCCGACACAGCGAGCGCTTTTGGGAATCATTGCAGCGAGCCAAACAGCGCTGCTCGGCCAGCGAACTGACATCACTCCTGCAAACACCTCTCTGTGTGTCAGTGAAACGATGCCCAGACACCCCAAACAAGGGGCTGCGTGTTGCTGGGGGCGGCAGCCAGCCCAGCCTGCGATCCCACCGCCCATCTGCTTCTTCCCCGCTGCCAAACCAGAGGGCCTTTATTAAAAACAGGACTCCAGTTATGCAATTTGCCAGGCTCTGCCCCATTCCTGCTCCTGGCTCTCACATGGAGCCACACTCGCGTCTAGAGGGGTGGGGGAAAACCTGTTTCTCTCCCACTGGCTTTCACAGGAAGTTTAGCCAAACTGCACAAATTGCTGCTGAAAATTCTTAGCAAATTCATGGTTCTTTGTTTTTCTGTTTCTTCAGCTCCTCATGCCATAAAATTTCTGATTTTCTCCAGAATGAAAGTCACTGTAGAGAACACCTTCCCCAAGTGCAAGGAATCTGAAGGGATGGCTCCTGATGAAGGTGTCTCCTCACAAACATTGCAGCTTGGAGCACTGTGGGGAATCATTCCAGCAGAGGATGACCAAGACAGGGGTTGGAGATGAGCTCAGAGCTCTGGGACTCCTCACACTGGAGATCACCACCTGAGGCTGCCCTGGGTATGGGAACACATCCTAAGGGTAATTTTGTTAATTCAGTTCTAATGCTGTGAATGTTTTGTGTCTAACAAGATGTTCCAGGTCCCAGAACTATTTCAGGATTAATTCATTGCCCAAGACTTGCAACAAAACAGGATTTGGGAGGAGTTTGGGGCTTTTTCGTCTGTTCTTTTAACCAAAACTGAGTAAAAAAAATGAAATAGCTTCAGCCACCTATTGAACTACAGGATGGCTGTATAAATGAATTTTACACGAATTTGCTTGCTCCTTGCCCTTTTCGGGAAGCTTCACCCCATCCCTAGATGAAGCTCTGTGCTCCGTTTTTTGCCTTAAATATTTCTGGGGCTTTCAGATCCTACCCAACACTTTCATCATTTCATCCATAGGCCACAACTGATCTTAAATACCGTTCTGAACATTTTTACATGGAATGTCATAAAATTTTTACCTTAGATTTTTGCCTTTTTGTTTCCTTTTAGATTTATACCAATTAGAGAAGAATTTTCTCACAGCAAATTATTCTACTTCAGGCAGCAAGGAAGGTGTGCAAATGGCACAAGCATGTGTGCAGTCTGAGTAGCAGGGGATTCATCTTTAAATGGAATAGAGGCAGAAAAGGAAAGCTTGAGAGAATAAAATCATTTGTAACTCAAGCATAGCAGAGCTGCTGTGTTCTTAAATACACCAGTGTTATCAAAGACTGCAACAAAAAGTCCAGGCTCCAAACTGTTGTCATGTTTTGTATTTTTTCCATGCATTCAAAAAACACTTAATGATTATCAAAACAAAGTGAAAATCAAAAGAAGAAAGCTTTCCGAAGACTGCAGAGGTACACAGTAAAGCTTGATATATGGTCAAAATAGAAAAAAAAAAAAGAGTGGAAATACTGACTTTTCAAAATATATTTGACTGTTCTACAGAATACACAGCCTTGAATAAGGACCAGTGTCTGTCATATGATGGTAAGAGTTCATCTTGTCTCAAAATTTCTATTGGTTACCAGTTTAGCCTCAAGGTTCTGTAGGGAAAAAAAAGAAAAATGGTTTAATTTCGGAAGTAAGAGTAACTCCCTGTTATAAACAACATGCACTCTGGGGCCAAGATAATTTTACTGTGCACTTGTTATTTAAATGAGTGCAGTGTCTCCATATGGCCGTGTGGATGTGAGATATATGTTCTGTGCTCAAGGGGCATTGAAGGATTTAAAGTACATATGTTAACAAATAATGCTGAGCTGGCGCCCGGCATTGCTGTCCTCACCATAGCAAATAGAAACCTGCTCTGTTTTTGCATTTGTTGTTTTCCTTAGAAGTATGTCTGAGAGCTAAAAAGCACATGGGGATTTCACAGAGGCTTTACTGCATAATCAACTTATTTCAAGAATTACACTACTGGAAGCATCCTTTGGCTTGCACTTACTCCTGGAAGGGTAAATCATACTTTTGTCTGTGCTCTTCAAAGCAAAACCAAAACCAAGTTCCATATATAACTATAAATATTGGTTAAATCTAGAACTCCCAGACAATCTTCTTAGTATTAACACTTCTCATTTATTATGATACAATGTTAATTCGTGCCAGATGGAGAATATTCAAATGTTCATGGCTTGTACTTGTCATGAACATATGTTCCTGGAATAATGGAGTGGTTTCATAGCAAACAACATCCCATATTTAAAGACCTATGATGAGGCTCATAAAAAAAAAAAAAAAAAAAAAAAACAACAAACATAAGCAGAGAAGGGCACAGCTGGAAAACAAAAAAAACCAAGTTCTTCACTACCAAGAGGATTATGGAGGGCAATGCATTCTCTGCACACTCCTAACCCTACACTGGGCACAGAACTTTAACATATCCCAACCAAACACCTGGAAGGGAGCATTTTGTATTTTCCGACTTCCCCACATCACAGCAACTCTTGTATATTCAAGACAAGTACTCGCAGCACAGGGGAAAGCAAGATAAAAATGAGATCTTCAGAATCCTGCATTTCATTTCAAGGGCTGCCCTGTAGAAGTGCACAGGGTGAAGGTGTCAAGGACGTGCCTGGGGAGTGACAACGACAGTGCCTGGATGGAGGTAGAGTTTGGGTTTGTTACTCTAAACCCAAGGCAGGCACGGGCGGGGTTAATAAAGTGCTGCTCTCACAGTGCTGTCATTGATTAGGCTATCAGAAATAGGTGCTGTAGAAGAAAGTATCTGTTATTTATTTCTGAAAGTATTCTGCTTAATTAGAAAGACAGATTTCTCAGCTTGTTGCCATGATGTCCTTGCACCAGGAGCACAATTCCTCATCCCTACCCATGTGCCAGAGTCAATTTCTACCTGCTTCCTTTCCAAAACAAGGAAATTATTACTTTTGGGTTTTGCCCTAAACTGCAGAACAAACAGCTCCAACTAACTGTTACAGATAGGCTGGTTTCTCATTCCAAAAATACAATCTGGCTAGTTAAATGTTCTTTATTCCCCTTTGAAACAGAGACAAAATTATTATTGCTAATGCAATGAAAGGTTACAGAACACCTTCCTCAAGTTTTGTATAGGAGATACACAAACTCCAAACCTCACTCCTGTCCTGTGATATCCAGAACATGCAGAATTTCCAAGCTCTTTGTGCATACGTTTGAATGTGAAGATTTGAAAAATGGGAAGAAATGATTGTAGATTAACTTTGGGGGGGAAAAAAAAGGCAGCGGAGTTGAAAACATCACGTGACAGATTAAGAGGTGGGAGACACGTACAAGTGGGAAGACAGATTAAAAATCCATGAAGAAAAGGATCACACACTCCAAATGGATAGAAAAGCAGTTATGAAAATATATTGAGATTAAATGAGCAACAAAGGAAACTTACAGTAACATCAACATTTCTTCTACAACAAAGAAGTTGCTTACAAAGGAAAGAAATCATAATTAAAAAGGTAAAAAAGCACTTTTGTTCCAAAACAAAACCACTAAGTGGATTGAACAGATTGAACTGCATGTCACACCAAGAGCTTTAACCTTTAAATTTCAGACGTGCAGAGACATCAAAAATCACATGCACAATTTTTATCTTTACACACTGATAAAATTCCATAAGGAAAACTTGATTTGAAAAAAACCCCAAACTTCTTTTTTTTTTTTTTTACTTTTCCCAGCTGGGGAAGCAGAGAATATGGAAAGCCGAAGTGTTTCTATTTCAGAGGCTCCACAAATTCATTTGACTGATTGGATCAATCTGCAGCGCAGTAATAGGCACCATCTTTTAGGCAGCTCAGGGTCATGATACCACCCATTTTGGAAGGGCAGATGGGAGCAAGGAAGAGACAGGGGATAAGGACTTAGATTTTGAATTCTCATGACAGAATGAGCTCCTGCAGGACTGAAAAGACTGTTATAATATTTATCGAGTTCTGCCAGTAGTAATGGCAGCATGTCCCCCCTCTGTGCTGACTCAATGGGCACAGAAAATGAAAACCTGTTGGGTGAGATAATAAAACGTGCATGTGTTCTGCCTGATAGCAGTAGCCCTGGTGATAATCCTGTGAATTCCCAAAATATGTTCCAGCATGATTCAGAGGACAAGTATTACATCCTGAGCAGAAGAAGAAGGGGAAAACAAGACGTGGCGGTGGCAATGACCAAAACCTCCAGATTGAAAAATGAATAAAAAAAAACTCTACACAACTGTTTCCTTCAGAGAAAAAAAAAATAGAAATAATAGATGCAAACCCTCAAGAAGCAATTACTCAGCCTTCAGTCAAATATAATCTAAAAACCCCCATCACCAATAAAACACACATGAGCTTTAATTTGTCTCTGTCACGTCTGCTTTGTTTACAAGCCCTGAGAAACGGTCTCCAAACCATACACCTTCCTATGGCTGAACCAGATCAAATGTGCTCTTCAATGCACAGGATAATACTGCTAAACACCCTAAATATTTTGGTTTTTCCTGTATTATAAGAGCTGCTGTGGAGAAAAGAATCAAGAGATGCAGTAATTTTTGTTCCTATTTGTGTTTATCCATTACTTCAGCACATGGCAGCTTCCTGTTTTCAGTCTCCTGAAAGAGTGGGAAAATGAAGCAAAAGTTGAAAATATTTTTCATATTCTCTAGAAATGGTGTGCTAAGGTTACTTATACCTAAAATATGTTATGTNTGAAACAAGAATTTTTGAAAATATTTTTGAAAATACCAAAAAGCCACTGCTAACAACCAAGCAGAAGAAGAAATGTATTCTTCTTGTTCTTTTTTAAAAATGATTTGTTCAGTCGCTTTTTACTACAGACCATTTAACTTGCTCTCTCCTTCAGTGACAGAAGACAAATCAAAAACTGTCAGGTATTTTAAACTGTGATCTGCACTACACTTGAAGTTTGAACTGCAGCTCAAAACCATTGGACTCAGACCTACAATTGTTGCTATTCCTAGACACGTAGAAAATTCAGTTCTGACAGAGGTATATGGATTCTGCCTAATTCAAAAACAGGACAAAACCTTGTTCAAGGCGAAGAAGCCCTACAAAGCCATAGTGCCTGTGAACAATCCCAAGAGCAATGCATTCCCATCTCCTCCGCTCCCAGCAGAGCAGCTGGGCACCCTCAGCCAAGCCTCGTTCCCAGGCAAATGCTTGTTTTACCTGTGCAGCTCTCAAACACTTTGCCCTCAGAGAATAATGTATTCTCTGACCTTTCTCCGGTTCCTGTTCCCAGTCTGATTCCCAGACTCACCCTGAAGCTCTTTGTTGCACTTGCTGTCTTCCCTATTCCCAGAATGGATCTCTTTCATCTTCCCAGAAAAATGCAGAAAATTCCCCTGCCCATTTTGCAGCCACATTTATCACCTTGCTGATCTCACCCTGATAATTAGCCCAGCTGAAGGAAGGGCTCCCACTTCAGATGTGACTTTTCAGTCTTTTCCTGTCTCTGCAATCAGTTTTCCAACTAGTTCTGGGGAACTAGGAGCTCTCAGTAGCAGGAGATCCTGGCTGTGCCCCATAGGGGATGTCCTGAAGCGTCTGACATATGCAAGGAAAAAACTTGCAAATCAATGCTTCTTGAAGGACTTACTCCGTGTGACCCTTCAGGAAGATTCTGCGTGACTTTCCCTGTCACTGCTGAACATTGAGATTGCACCAAAGGAAAAATATTCCAAAGGACAAACCCATCAGAAGTCGAAATTCTTTATAGATTGCAATAAACCAAACCTATACTCCAAGTCTCAAACAGTACATTTTCCATCTTCTGTTCAGTGCATAAATCAGTGTTACCAAGCACAGTGAAAAGGTGAAAAAGGACACTCTGCACTTTATTTAAAATATACTGCCCATACTCCATTTTATATTCCTTTCGTTATTCAGTGAGTAATGTTTTACTGCACCACTTGCCTAGATTAAGAATGTTTCAATCTACATACTTATCATTTAAAACCACGATTCCCCCAAAGGGAACACAATGGGAGAACATGATGTTAATTAGCCTTATGGCATTATATCCCAATTCTGCGCTCGCTACACCACAGTTGTTGCATTCCCAGTGTCTATTCCTTCAACCTCTCATGAAAAGGATCTGCATTTAGCCAACTTAGAGCATATTACTTTCCCATAAGGGAAAGAGACCTATGTAAAATGCACCGGCCTGAAGTGAACACCACTAAAACATTAATGCTCTGTTCTTTAAATAGGCTTCCCTTTTATGTTCGCTTTATCCCACTGTCATGTGAAACTGCTTGACATGTTTTGTTTGGCTGGTGTTTCAAAGAGTGCAAATTTTACTCAGTCCAACTTCCAGGCCCCTGCAGCCCATTCATCCAATTAAAGGACTGTGGAATGAAAACAGAAAAAGCGCTTTGTGGAGCTTCAGAAATATTGTCCCTCAGGAAGGCTGCCTGCAAAAAGCGAACAAATCCATTGTGCAAACTGGTGCATTGCAATAGAATAAAATTGCTCCTCAAAGTCTCTTTATCCAACATGGATTACTGACTCCTGATAGCTGTAGGTTAGTTGAAGGTAGAGTCTATCGGAGTCAGGAAAGCTCTTATTACCTTTTATTATCACACATCCTCCCCCCATAATCTATAAAAAAGCCTCTAGGAGCCCATTCACTTCTATACCTCTTCGCCGCCTTTCAGTTTCAATAATGCTGAGTACAATTCAGGACTCTTTGCAGTCCACTGTAGTTTCCATATGCGTTCACAAGCTAAATATTCCTAAAATGCCCTTGGGAAAGACGGGCTGCCATTTATTATTTCAGATTTCTGGGAACTGCAGCCCTTGCAGCTCCCTGGGAATATTGTTTCAGACAGTTCTGCTAAAACCTACAACCTTACCTCTTGACCACACTGAGTGAAATTAATTATCATGCAAAGTTCCTTGTGATACCCTTTTACATGCATTAGTAATATAAATAAAGAGCAGAGGAAGACATTTAAAGTGGGGCTGACAAACAAATGCTAAAGACCAAGTTTTTATGATTACGGAGCCAAGATTTGAGGAAGGTCACAGCAATAACTGCAGAAGACTAATTATGCACTGCTTCATGCTGATTGAAAACTCAGGGCTGCTGCTTGATTGTCCATGTTTGAGTCATACACACACACACTTCAAGGAGAGCTAGCTGCACAAACTCCTCCTCCTTTTTGTTAACAAAGAGCAGAAAAACACAAAAATTGAGCTACAACTCCTACATCCCACCCTTCAACACGTTCACAGGGTTTTGGTAACCCTGAAATTAATTCACTCCCTTTGCTCTAGAACCAGGAGATGTGGCCTTTCACCCTGTCCACAAATTAAAGCAGTGGTCACTCAAAAAATGGATTCACATTTAGACTGGTTTGAATGAATCCCAAATTTCCAGGGAATTTGATATAAACCTGAAGAATTTTGCACCTGAATCGAATGTAAAAATTGTTTTCCATCACTCACAATGTGGTACCTGCATTTCTTGGATAATACTGGGGCAGTTGCTTTAGATGTTGCTTTTCCACTGTGGTTAGCAAGTATTTCCAAAAATTATACTCACATTACTTTTCTTATTTTTCCTGTGTTCTCGAATGAGATTGATATCTCACCATACTCCAGCCCTGTAACTTGAAATCTGGGAGAGAGATCTGCCAAAACACATCATACCCTGGTATGGAGAGAACCACTCACTTCCTGCAGGCTTTAAACTTGTTAATTATCAGCAAAAATGATGATCAGAATCCTGGACTTCTCGTTTGTATGTAACAAACAAGATTCTTGGCAGGACTTACTGCAAAGCTAATGTGAGAGGAAGGAAACCCCAGTGGTCCTGTCTGTATTCCTCACAAATTTGTTCGTGGAGCTGTCACAAACTGGCAAGGAATGCCTTCTTTTTGTTCCAGTGTATTAGCATGAGTTGTATTCCTTGTATTCTTATAGTTGTATTCTTGTATACCTTGTATTCAAGAACCTCTTGTAGCTCCTTAAAGGCCAATTTTTCCTTTTTTTCCTTTAATATGTAGAAGGAAAATGTAGCATTGAGAATATATTTCCTTTTTTCCACACAGTGTATCATGGCCATTTCAATATCAGACAATGGTTTTCAATTAATTTTCCAATTTTCCAATTGGCAATTACTAACCCAAAAGCATTGATTAAGGGAAAGATTAGGCTAAGAACTAGCTTAATTGAATCCTTACTATTACAAATTTGCTTGCTGTTGAAATTTGTCATTATTTCCTATTAAAAGAAGGAAGGTAACTTTCTTACCAGCGACTCATAATTATTGATTTTATACACATGTCTATGTTGATATATTTCGCAATTTAATTTAAATATGCACTAAAACAGCTGGATTCTTTCCCTGAAATTTCTCATGACAGCTTGTAAAAATTATTGAAAAAAATTTTAAGTGAATCTTACATCCTTATTTTCTCTATCCTGGTACAATATGAATAATTATCACTCAAAATAATTTGCTAATTTCTGAATTCTAAATAAGCTTATAATACATATGAAGGAATACATACACATACATATAAATATTTGATTTATAGGGTATGCTTTCTCTGTTCAGTTGAAGTCCCTGATTGTCCATGCATCACTAACCACCAATATAAACTTAGAATATCAGTACCTAACAAAGGCAGTTTGAATAGAATTAAATTTAAGTTCTCATAAATAAATATCAACTGTTTAAATTTATATTCCAAGTAACTCAAAATACATGTGGTCAAGTGAGAACCAATTTTTCTCCTCAATGACTCTTGTTCAACACGTTCTTTCTATCCAGCTGTACAAGAGAAGCCAACAAATCTTCACCTTCGAATGAGATAAACTTGATGAAAATGCAGCTTGCAAATTAAATACTTGTTTACTGTATGACAAGTTAAAATAGGACTCTCCCCTAAATGAGGCAAATTATGGCTAAATTACCTCCATTAATATCTTAAATGACAAGAAAGTCAAACATAACAAATCATAAAAAAAATAATAAAAATGGAAAGAAAGCATTTATTGGAATAATGTTTGCTGTCAAAGGGTTTGGACCTGCAAATCAAACAGCTGCCCAGGCTAAGAGGAATCACATTCCCTTTTCTGATATCCATTTCCACTGCAGGTTCCCTCCTCCCCATTTTGCTTTTCCAACTTCTCAAAGCCCCCCTGTGCAGCTTGGCCAAGTTACTCCTTCACCAGCCTCTGCTGCAGCAGAGTTTCCTCTCAGACGACCTCAAAAGCAAATGTAATAACTATGGAAGCACTGAATTGCAAACCTAAACATTCTCAAAGGTGCAGTAAGAGATGAAAATCCGTAGTCCCACACATTTTTGTTTGGGAATTCCAGGAGCATTAGGTCCCATGTTAAAAAATATACTTGAGCTCGTTTCTCTTTATTTTGGAGCTTACATTCCTGCTGCATTTGGGGTGATACAGACATCTTTTTCCTGGGAATAGAACAAAAAATGTTCTCCAGAACCAACTGTTAAATGAAATCTTATTCTGAACTCCTAGAAAAATGATTTGCCAGTCTTGCAATAAAATTAATGACCTGAGCAATTTAATCTGTTAATATATAGAATCCTCAAAGCAGGAGCTTTTACTGTCTTCAAGCAGACCTGTAGGACAAGAACACTTTCAAAAGAAAGCACGGCTATAAATACAAACTTGGGATGTCAGCTACCAAGTGGCATTATCAAATAATGACCTTTTTCATCTACGAAGACCTCCTGACCTCTTAGACTTTGGGGCTGTGTGCTGAGTAGATGGGGTCTTCAGAGCTGCCAGTGAAGCAGAAATGAGATGATGCCCTTAATCATATTCAAAGCAGCAGGATCACCTCCTGCACCTCACAGCAAGCGCTGCCGCCATGCAAACTCAGTCAAGACAAAACGGGGGATCTGTTCTCTTACTTTGCCTCACAGTTGGAGCTTGCGCTGGAAATCAAAATTTTTGACAGCCCCCTTGCTCAAGTTCAGCACAAGTTGGGGATGAGATGCCTGGATCATCAGCTGGGAAAACTTTTATGCATCAAGTGGAAAAGAAGTGCTGCGAAATGACTGCTATCCCAGAGGCCGTGCGGACACAACTGGCCTGGCTCACTCCCCTCAAACCAGGATCTTGTTCACGTCCTCAGCTCTCACTCCTGCCTGTCCTGCCCTTAATGCAGCACCACAACAGTTCGTGCAGTAAAGATAATAAACAATCGCTCCCATGTTGCTGGAGTTCACTGGGGATGGGAGCAAAAAGATGTGTGAGGTGAGCTGAACTTTCTCTCTTGTCCCAGTCCTACAGCCGGGCATGGATGTGGCAACCTCCCAGTGCTCCTGCCCGGCGCTGGCCACAGAAGGAACGTCAGCTCGGACTGCTCAAGTACAGTCTTAGTTAGCAAGCAACCAAGTCACTTTATTCATTACTTTCAAATCATTAGAGCCACACTAAGTTAGTTTAGAGACAATGAATAACGTAGAAGTGTGAACTTCTAAATTAGTACCAGAATTGCAGTTGTTCCACGGTAATTTCTCAGTACATGGGAGATGTACTCAATCCCTTTTCTTTGACATTATTTCTATCCTCAGCTTCTGTTTGTAGACTTCTAAACTCTCTGGAAACAGAGGAATTGGGAATATAACAAAGAAACAGGATCATGTGTAAGAAGTGCTAAAACTGTTTAAAAAACAAGCTTAAATATGATAGATAACTTTAAGAATATAAAAAATATATTTATAGATTAAAATGATGTAAAATGTAATTTTCTTACCATAAATTTATAATCTGATAGAAGAGAAAATTCAGCCTCTATGTTGTTAGGAACTTCTAGATCTTTTTGTTAAATATGGATTTTACATTTTTCTTTTCTTTATGAAAATGGGTCCTGGAAATCTGGCCTGTAATATCATAGCAGTTAAATGGCAGTGATTTAAAAACCCCTGTGTATCCTTATCACCTATCTGTCCTCTCTTTCAGCTTAATCCTGATTAGGGTTTCCATCAGCTTTCCAGGGTTCAGCACAGCTGAGTTGTTCTATTTCTCAGCCTACTGAGAAGGAGAATCTTCTGCCTCCCAGCCCCTTTTCTCTATCAGACTGTGCTGTGAAACCTCTCCTGGCATCTCACTCTCTTCTTCTGTTCTGAGAGGGCTTGTCAGGCTACAAGATGTCATGCACCAAGTCATTAAATTTCCTTTTTTTGTGCCTCCAGCTTGGAAGAAGGTTTATGCAGCAACAACAGTCTGTTTTTCTTTGCATTGTTTTCTCCTATTTATTTGTGTTGTGTTTCTGCCACAGTGACTTAATTTGTGCAACTGACAGTATTGTCTCACCCACCTTCCTGCTGCCAGCAGGAAAGGAATTAATGCCTGGCACTGATGGCGGCTGGTGAGTTTGTAAGGCTAAACTCTGGTTTTATTTAACTCAATTTTATTCTTTCTGTTCTGTCCTCTAGGACTGGCATTAATGCCCCACAGGCAAATGAAACGCAGTGTTCCAAAACTACTTATTTGCGATGTGATTTATTTGCTACATAAATGTTTTTCATTCTTCACCTCTCAGCAAGGAACCCATAGCTGGGTTTTTTTTTTCTTTTTGAGAAACAAGCAAATGTTATGTATTACATAGCACCAAAAATGTCCTTTTCAATTGCATGCAAGAGGAAAGGGCATGTGGAGGGAGGGGGAAAAGGAGGATTTCACACATTGCAAACTTCTCAGCCCACTCTGAGAGCTCTGGGAAAGAAGGGACAAAGTCTCCATCTCAGTTAGGCTGCCCTCTGCCGCTGCCTGGGTGATTACTCTCCCCATCGATTCCCTGGTTATTCTGAGTAAAAGTTTCTCGATTTACAATCACTGCTTTTTGAATAAATAATTCCAAATTCAGAGTGGGACACAGAGAGAAAAGCTGCTACCTGCCTTGCTGGGAAAGACTCTCAAGATGGGTCTTGGGAAATCCAGATTAAATCTCTAAATCAACAACTATTAGCAGAACAAGGATTAATTCAGAGCAGCAATTTATGGTGATCACGGGATATTCTGAGCTGGAAGGGACCCACAAGGATCAAGTCCACTCTTAAGTGAACAGTCCAAAGGATCAAACTCACAAACCCTGATGTTTATTAGCACCATGCTCTAACCAGTTGCGCTAACCTGGCAACTGAAATGTGTGACGCTTCTAATCTAATTTATATCAGAGAGTTTGGGGTTGAACCAGTCAAAACCTCCCACGAAAAGCTGAAAAATAATCCAAAGAGCTCTATCCTTTTCCCTCTAGCGCAGGATGGGCTAAGATAAACCGGACAGTACACACGGAGTGAGCTAATAACAAACAAAAACAAATACATGACACTGATCTTCTCCCTTCTCTAATCCCTTCACCCAATTCCCTTTCTCCACTGACTGGGGTACTGACAGCTTTAACTGAGATGTGCTTTACAGGCCGTTTCCACCCAGTGCGAGCTCATCTCACCGGTTTTGTGTCGCCCACGAGGTTCCCACCTTGGCACAGCAGAGCCGAGCCCCCCGTGCCGAGCCCTCAGCCCCCCCAGGAGCCCCTGGCAGTGCCACGGGCAGCACCAGCAGGGAGGAGGGCACACGGTGCTGCTCCATTTTCAGCTGAGGAGCCCATCCACGGAGCTTGTGCTGATCCCCCAGCCAAGCAGCTCCGTCCTGCCAAGGGCACCGCTGTGGCCGCCCCAAAGTTGATGTGACAACGCAGGAGGACAGGCATGCAAGACTTGTCTCAAGTTTAAAGTCTTTTGTGCTCTTAGCTGACAGGCTGAGGAGAACTGCACCACAGGCAGCAGAACCGGGTCAAGCACTGGCCGTGGGACTTCACACTGTGAAGAAAAGCAGCGAAGGGGAGAATCTTTAATATCATTTAAAAAAAAAACCCCAAAGTGTCTTTTCTTTAATTCAGAGATGTGATTAGAGATTCAACAGTTGCCTCTAAGGTCACACAGTGGAAAGGCTTGCTAAGGATTACACAAGACACACACACACACATAAAAGGTCAAAAAAGAAAGAAAATGGTTTTTTCCAGGGCATCTAGACAATGCTGAATAAACACAGAGTGGCAAACATAAAACCTGATAATTTATAATGTAAGACAATGAAAAGATGCAATTCTTCAGTAAACATTTTGTATCTGACACTGGAAACAATTAAACAATTTTTTGACTACAGTGGGTTCTTGTGTCTGCTTCTAAACTGACAATTACTTTGCTCAAAAGCATTGTGTCAGCACAGCAATATGATGAGCACTCCAAACCCACCCAAGCATTTCAGAGCAGACTTGCCTCTGCTGTGCCTCTATTCCCCCTCATTTCAGTTTTAAAAGAGTGAAAAAAAAAAGTTTAATTTTCTTAATTGCATATATTATAAAAACGTCCACAGCAGCATCACCCGACAGAGAAGAAGAAAAGCTGAAATACCAACATGTTTAAAGGCACTGGACTCATTCATGAATGCCTTTGATGTTTCCAGTGGTTTTTATTTAGTGGGCTGATTTCTTCCTGCTGAAATTGTTGGAAAGCTTTCACCCTTTGCTCATGGGACAGCACACAAGGCAGGAGGAGGCCCAGGTCTTACACTGCCCCTGCTTCCCTGTCATCTGTGTCGGGTCAGCAGATGTGGCGCTGGGGGCCACAATAATGACACATGGACAGGAGAGATGTCAGAAGGGTAAGAAGAAGCAGAAGAAGCAGCAGTAGAAGCAGAAGAAGCAGTAGAAGCATCTTTATTTTTACTTTACAGTATTTATACATTTCTTATAACTACAGATCATTGGAAGGTAAGGGTAACACCTTCTCCGTCACATTGGATGGACCAAGAGTCCATCAACTCTATCTATCATGGAAATGGAATGTACAACACAAGAAAGCAGTTACAATAACAACAGATGTTATGTGCACAAAGTGTGAGAATCTCTGATTCTCTGACTCCAAGATATGCACACAATTAGAAGGCTGAGAGAACAGTGCAACAGTCATCCGCATGGGCCGTGGCAAAAAGGGCTGACTGGTGGACCTTTCTCCAGAATACTGAGTTTTTTCACTCACCTGAAAAGAAAGAAAAGTCCCAGAAAGTCCAGAAAGACTCCAGAAAGTCCCCTTTGATGGAGCTTCTCCCCTGTCAAGTTCCTGCTGAGGAAGTCAAGCAAACTTCTCACTGCTTATGCCACCCAGCAATTTGCAAAAGGGGATTTAGGTTTTAATAATTAAAAAATCTTGCTGAGTAATTTATATTCTTTTGCTAGCCTATAACATAAGTAAGAATGTCTTCCCAATAACAATTCCAAAAATAATTTCTTAGGGCTTGATTTCCAATTCAATCCAACAGTAAATCTAGTAAGAAATTTATATGACTTAATTTAAAGCATCTAATTGAATGATTTAGCTTTGTGTAGATGTAATGAGCCATTTCATAAAATCAATAACATTGTAAAGTATAAACTAAATTATTATAAATGAAGGCAATAAAAAAAGAGCTCCTCTGTATTAGGCAGGGTGACACTTGATTAATGGGTTATTATTGTAGGTTGCAGCAGAGCAGGCAGAAGAGGCTGGGGTGGTATTTTCAGAGGTGCAAAGGTTGGCTGCCCAGCATGCAAACAGCACCTATGCTGGGAGCCCAAATTGCACAGAAACAGAGATGTATTCCCAGGAACACAAGCTGGAGGGGTCAGCGTTCCCCTAAATAAAACCTTAATAATTCCAGTACCTTCTTACAGACATGCACAAACTTCCTTCTGCGCATGAGGAACACGTTTAGAATATTCTTATTTAGACAGCTGACTGCTCTTAAATGTTATTTCCTAACCAACAAAAATGAAGGGCTAAAAACCTCCACCAAAAATGACCATACAAGTGGGACAAGTGCAGCTGCCTTTATGCACAATATATTACACCCATCTGCCCACACAGCCACGTATCTCCAAGCAGGATAAAAAACAAGTCTAAGCTCCCGGGCCAAAGTAATAAATCCAGCATTTAGGAATGCTGTGTCTATTCTTCTTTCCTTTGCTAAAATACAATATACTCAGAAGTTTTCAGAAAAGTTTAATCATTAATTACATGGATGGAATTCCATTTGCAAACGTGCAAAATAGTACTGAACACCTCCACTGAAATTTCACTGCCCAACAAAATTTTATACATTTATATAAATACACATTAGTATATGGGCACATATATCTGTTCATGTCAGTAATGTTACTGAGTTATATTGGCACATATTTCACATAAATATGTTCTATATTACATGCTTTATGCAACATACAATTCTAAAATGCAACAATGTAAATACATCAGTGCACCAGATAAAATATGACATAATAAATATTGTTTCTGTGTTTTCTGTATATTAAATATGTTCTCTACATATATGTGTGTGCATTGACTGGCTGGGCTGGAATGGCTGCAGCTGTTTTAGCCTTAGAGTTAACAGCTTATAGAAAGATTGAGAGGAACCATCCTATTTTCACTACATAATCGAACGAAACAGAATCTTTCCTTTGGTTTGTCTCAGTGATTCCTCATCTGCAGAAACAATCTGAGGACAACCAAACCAAAAAAAAAAAAAAAGGTAACACAAGAAGTGTAAGTTTAAGGCATGAACAAAAAGAAAAATGTTTTAAATAAAACCCCACAGATTTCCACCATAAGGCAAAAAAAAAAAAAATGCCAGGCTCTCCCCAGATTTCAGGCATTCTACTTTTCTACTTGACTTCACTAAACCCAGCATCATTTACTGCCCTGCAGTACACACAGTGGCTCATGCAAAAGGAGTTGCTCTCCACAGCACAGCCAAAATCCATCTCTTCCACCAAAGATTTTGGCTCCTGCATCAGAGCATCTTTGACTTAAAACGTATCACAAAATGCAAACTGCAACACGAAGTGGAAAACAGCTGTGACTAAGAGAAAATAAGAAGGCCATAGGCAGAAGGTGTCTCGATCTACAATACTGCTTGGAAAGCACAGAGGAACATGAAAAGCAAAAACACAGGTCAGCCTCAGGCCCCAAGAGATTAACAGAGGGAAACAATCAACGATCTGAAAAAGCTACGTGCAAAACCAAGCCACACGCTCACTGAGTTACAGATTTACAGCGAAATCCACACCCTAAATTTGCTTTAAAATGGCCAAAGGATGGAGGGCAACAAGTCTTTTCCAAAGGCAAGAGCAGCACGCCTGCTATTATCCCTTAATAAGGGAGGAAAGAGAGACATCTAGCTGCTGAGAGGGAGCTCGCAGCAAACACGGCATCACCGCAGCACCCCGATGTTCTGAGCCCTGACCCCGCGGGGCAGGGGCAGCTCCCGGGCCAGCTCATGGCTGGCACTCCCCGGGCAGCCAAAAGGCCCCTGGCCAAAGCAGCAGCTCATGCGAGGGTGAGTGAAAAACCA
The DNA here is from genome assembly GCA_013389985.1 of Dryoscopus gambensis. NCBI lineage: Eukaryota > Metazoa > Chordata > Aves > Passeriformes > Malaconotidae > Dryoscopus > Dryoscopus gambensis. Next base: position 331,149 of record WEIT01020522.1, on the reverse strand, counting down.
CTGGATTTTCACCAGGGGAGATAAAAAAAGGTGAGGGATTGCTCTTCTCTGAACCGGAAGAGTGGCTTTTGCTTCGAAAACTAAAAGAAAGATTGCCTTCGCTCACATGAATGATGATAGTCAGAAATCTAGCTGGACACGGGAGGAAGAAAACATTCTTTATACTGCAGAGCATTTGATGGTCTGTGGAGAGAGATAAGGAGAACCTGGTGAGCAGAGCAGCTGAAGACCAAGCAACCCACACAGGCAGGTCTGCTCAGTGTGGGACACAGAAGTCAGGCGGGGAACAACACAGAGAGTGATTAATTTGATCTCTGACAATTAAACTAAATACTTAAAGTGAATGTAGGTTCCAGAGGAATTTCCTCCTGAGGTGAGCGCTTCCCATTTTGCATGAAGCAGCTTTTCTACCTGGAGATTTCTGCCACAGGTGTTGATCAGAGGCTGAATTTTCACCTGGGTCTCTCTCAACAAAGCACAGCAATAACACGATGAAGACGGGGCAGGAAGGGCACTCTCCCTGGCACCTGGCGCTGTGTGGGTAAGGCAGGAGGGACAGGCAGTACTTTCATTCACTCAAAATACCCTTTCCTTTCACACCCTGTGCCCTATCTATAGCGATTACACCCAGGAAATCCAGCTCTGCTCTTTTGCCTCTCACATATGCAAGAACTTTGCACAGTGTTGGCCGGTGTTGTGGTTTAATCCATCCGATTTCCATGAGAATGTCCTTGCCTTTGTCACCTTCATGGTCTGCTCCGTGGCCTTGGTTCAGAATGCTGCTTCTGTGCACACAGCTTTTGAGATCTTCGTAAGAAATGATGCAGATTTGAATGCTGGGGGTCTGGTCCATGGTTTTCTGTTACACAGGATGTAAGTTAGCATTCTCCAAAGAAATAAATATTCATCATGTATAGAACATCTCCTACTTATTTAGGGGATAGAATAGATCTGTGAACAAAGTATTATATATGAGCATTTTCAGCTCACATGAGCTGAATATCATAAATATGAGCATATTTCAGCACAATAGCTTTTTTCCAAGGCTGAAACAATGCATTTTTGTTGTTTGCCTACTTCCAAATCAGTACATTGCCAAACAAACACCTATGAACCAATTTAAAAAACCCCCAAAAACCATAACAATCACCAGTGTCCTGTATCTCACACTTGCACATCCGCCTGATGTCAGTGTAGAATTTTAGCATTTTAATAACTGATATTCAACCAGTCACAAAACTGATAAAAATTGTCCTAGATTCCCACGTACAGAGAGATGCTACCAGCTGAACACTGAGTACCAGCAGTGCTTACTTTGGTTTACATTGGATAACTCATAAGCAGCACTGTCCTTTGCCATACCCAAAATGTTTGCCATAAACCCTAAACCTAAATGCTCAACAAGGAAGAGAAAGAGACTGGAGTTACCTTCTGCTGTTCAGTTGCTACCTTAGTACCTGCTTATCCCATGGCATGCCCATCAGTGAAATGGCCTGGCCGAGGGAAGCCTGCTCAGCACTGAAGCTGGGATGTGCCAGCCAGTGTCAGAGTGCTTTCTCTTTTCCTCCTGCTCCAACGGGACGGGGAGCCCAGGCACACGCGTCAGAAGCTAGATTCTGTTATTTTATTCCAGCATCAGTCTCATATACAGAATTGAGACACCGAAAAGGTTACATGGCTCAGGTAGCCGCAGGCATCCGAAAACTTCCTGGTTACAGAGTGTTCTTAAAGGCTTTCTAGCCAATAGGTGTTGCATTTCCCTGGGGAATATATGATCCTCCCAAGAGACCCCCATAAGCCGTAACTATGTTAGCCTGACCCTTCCTTCCTTTCTGTATCCCATTGGCCCAGGGCCAAGAACCCACACCTACCGAACCCCAGACAAAACCCTGCTCCGCCATTGTTCTTCCTCTTTTTCCTCCTTCACCCCTGAGAATAAACATAAGGAAACTGAGCCTCTGTGGATCTCTCGCCTGGTTTCTGAAACATCTCCCCTCTGAAGCCCCCCAAGACTGGGCTGGCCTGACGAGTTTGGGGGCGGCCAGGGGGGAGAGAGGTTCAAATAACAAGCTTCTAAAGTTTATAGACAACCGTTTTAGCCTATCCTTACGCATACATGTACATCTTCTTTAAAACAATACTTGCTTGTATGCCTTATATAATAGCGTACAATATTCCATTATTAAGTTTTAACTTATCTGTCTTGCTAAGCACATTTTCTGTTACTTCAAATCCTTTCTCAGCTAGACCTAGAGACTAACCATTGTTTTAGTGTCCTTACTCTACTTTATAAGTGTATCTTCCTCTATCTTCTAGCTTGTACAGCGGATCCTAAATTCTTGTGCTTCATTTTCTGAAACCTGCTTTTTCCCCATATCTTAAGGGCTTTCTCACCTTTTTTGTGTTTCCCACAAGACAGAACTGCCTCAAAAGCCCCAGAAGTGCCATCCTCATCAGCCATTGTTCACAGCATCAAATGCCACGAGTGTCAAGTCAACAAGCAGGGCATGCAAAATGATCCTCTTCACAAACGAGTCACGGAAAGTGTCACATGGATATCCTGTGGAAAAATCCCAGTTCCTGTAATTCTGGGAAAAAGCGTCCTCTGATCAACAATATTTGTAAAGCTTGTCAACTTTGATTAAATGATGGAAGTGTGTTTAGATCAGTTACTCAAACTGAAAAATCCTAACAATGGACTGTGCTGATCTAAATATTCTATTTGCTATTTTTTCTTCTGTAAAAATTGTATCCACTGCAGCCATGGATATTGCAAAGCCCCAGGCTCCAAACTGCTTTTCAAAGATCTGAGGCTCCCTCTGAGGTAGGGAAATCAGCTTTGGTACCTCACAGTTTACTAGAGCTTCAAGGACCTCACAGATTTACTATTCCACACACCTGTTCAACCAAACACTGGAAGTTGGGAGATACCCGTGACCTTTTCCAAAGTTTGGGATATCTGTTGTTTGCAATGTCTCTATCCAACAGCGACTTGGAAGGATTTTTCACGTATGATATATACTGGTATTGGTACAAGCATCAGCACTGCAGTGTTAATCCACATCTTCATTTCATCATTTGTTTTCCCTTAGGAGACCTGAAACACATTTATCTTCCTAAACTTTTTGTATGTTGAACATTTGGCATTTTTGGGGTACATTGTGTTAGGCACACCTAAGTAGCTGTGAGTGCCAGGTTTGACCCTCTTAATGAACCCTTACCTTCTAAGTTAGAACCAAAAACGGTTCATAAAAACCACTTTGGCTGTGTCTAGTAGTTGGGTAGCATGTGAGGAGGGGGTTTTAAAGATCACAGCTTTAGATATTGCAGGGGCTGAACAGCCTCTGCCTGAGAAGTTTGCAGGTATAAAAGTGTGAGTTCACATAAAGAGGAGAGAACAGACCACAGAGATGCTCTGGGGCCAGCAGCAACAACCAAATTCCAAGACCCTGAACCAGCCCTGTAAAGGGGAGGCTGCCACAAAACACAGCACTCACAGATGAAAGAAGAAAATAACATATGAAAAGTTCACTAAATAAGGTGTCACTGCAGATTTTACAATCAAATAAAGCCCAGGGAAAGTATTAGGTGATGCACGAAGCATCTGATACGTAGTGAAGGACAATTCTCTTCCACAGAGTTCTACTACGGACTTAAAGCTATGGGCAAGTGTAAAGCAAATTGTATATTAAGAACAAAAAGCCTAATCTTGAAAATAACTAAAATGCCAAAGACTATGAAGAATGGCTATGAGAGAAAAGCTAGAATGCAAGAACTCTTCCAGCCCCAGCCCTGTGGCTCCAAGCACTGCTCACTCTCTCTCCAGACAGAAGTTGCATTTCCTTACCTCAAGCAGAAAGTAAGAATAAATAGGAGTTGGGGAGGGGGAAACAAGAGAGGTAATTTGCCTAAGAGAGTTAAATGAGATGACTCTGGTCTGTTTTCCTTTGTTATTCCATGCCTAATGAAGTGTCTGGGTAGTTGGAACAGTTCCTGCAGCATGATCTGATTGTTGTAGTTGCCTGTTTGTTTGCCGTGAGTTATTGTTTTATTTGGCTCTCATTTCTGAGCTGTTTCCCTGGTCTGGTGGGCAGACGGATGCTGCTGGATCGTGTTTATGAGCCTGTAAATGATTGGGGAGCTGTTTCTCCAACATAAGAGATTATGAGAGACAGAGAGAGGGGCTGTGCTGGGCTGTGCTGGGAAGAGCACAGACTGCTGCAGCATATGATGGTCTTTCTGCATCCAAAACCCAAAGCAGCATTTGAATGCACAGCAAAGTGTGGGGCTTTTTTCCAAAAGCAAGTTAGTTGGTCAGTGAACTCTTAAAATTACACAATGTCCTTCATACCAAACAGCATCTTGAAGGATCCAGCATGGTGAGCATCAATACCTCCAACAGGGGCTGCTTGCAGCCACTTTTATCTGCCTGGGGCAAGCATGACAAAGAGATTTCATCTTCACAACTGTAGCTTCTGGCTTCCTATTTAAGTTATAATCAATATTTTCGTTTATGCCTGAATAGAACATCAATCACCTAACACCATGCTGTATAAATCAAATCTTGAAATTCGATTCTCGTGCTTCATTGCAAGTATGAATAGAATATTTTGTGAGTGTCCAGTACAAATCAGTCAAATACTTTCTGGACTGAAGAAGACATACAGCAGTTTGGAAAATTTACTTATTACTTCTGGAAAAACTTGGACTTTTTAGTTTAAGTTCCTTATTTCCTTAACTTCTTTAAAGCCAAATAGAATCACAGATACAAACAAAATACTCTCTGAGATAAGGAAGGGGGCAAGGGGAAACTGAGGGGGAGGAGAAAGGTTGTGTGTCTTTTACAAAAAAAAGGAACTGCAAATGCCAGACCAAAAACCTGGCACATAAATATCAAAATCACAGCATCACCCAAGCTCTCCATCAGAAGGTAACTTCTGCCCTTTGCTAAGGGAATTAAAAATCTGCAATAGCACTGAGGGCTAAAAGATTGCCCTTTCAGTTCTGCTCATGTTAGGCAGTATTAACGAGGGCTTTTTGTGATTCTTTTGCACAGGAGCACTACAGCAAATTCCAGTTCATTACTTAAAGGGTTTGCACCTGATTTAAGGAACCCTGAGAGCTCAGAAATTCTCCTGAGAAATCTCTCTCCCAGGAAACACTTCATTGCAACCATCCTTTTCAATAGGAAAGCAGCGGTAGGGCTTATGCCATGATGCTTTTTAGGTAAAACACAGCATAGAAAAACAAAGAGACCACCAGCAGAAACTATGTGGGAAAACAAAGAAATTAATGTCGTTTTACAGAGGTCTTTAGGTACCACAACAGAGAACATCCAGTCATCACCTACTACAACAGTAACGATGCTATTTCTTAGGTGATTTACAATTTAACCTTAAAGTTCCTCAAGAGCCCAGAATTTTGCTTCTGTGTAGGCTGGGTCAAAGAAGTTGGAAAAATGAAGTAACAAATAGTGGCAGGGTTTATATCGCAATTTCCTCCCTCTAATGAAGCATTGCTGCTTTGGCATGTCAGGGCAGGTAGGGAGCAAAGGATCCTTGGATATTCACCTCAGGCATCCTTTGGTCCAATCCTCCCTTTGCTGACAATCTCCTACAAGATCAGAGTTACTGGGACAATCAGTTATTCCTTGTGCCTGTCAGATAAGTGCTGAGAAAAAAATCTATTCATGGGAAACAAAAGTACCTACGGAGGGCTAGCCAGCTGATGGGCTCACTCCACCAAAGCTTCCCAGCCCTGCGTGTAGGCACGGCAATAGAGAACTCCAGCTCTGATCATTGCTGCAGAACCTCTGAGGTTTTAAACACAATTGCTCAGCTCTGCTGTCTCCCAGAACAAAACCTTTCATTTGGCTCTCCCGTTCCAGCCCGCAGCCATCCTCTCTGCACCACGCGGGCACAAAGCAGCTGCAGGGTCTCAATGAACCAGCCTGGGTTAGACTTGGGCTGGGCCCGCTGCCTCCCACAGAGCCCCTGCTCTGGGGAACGCTCCAGTCCCCTCCGTGGGGCCAAGCACCATCAAGAGGGAGGAGTGCAGTGCACCTGCAAACCCAGTTGGATGGGCTGGCTGTGGTACCAGCCCCTGCCATCAATAAATCCCGCTTCTGCACGCGGTATTTCAGGCAGGCGCTCAAAGATGGGTGACACAGTTGGTTTCACTGGCAGAGCGCACAAGGTTTTATTTGTCAACAAATGGGTTTCATGATCCATCATTAACACTTGATTGATTGGCTCGGCACTTTGGCAGGATATTTTTTTATCACACTTTTCTGCAGCAGAATGTATTTCAGGAACTGTCTTACGCACTGATTTGCTGGCAGAGGCTGTGTTGGCAGAAGGCAGAATGTTTCCTTGCATTCTTTGCTGGTCAGTGTGAGAGTGTGGAGTAGATAACATGAGGGACTACGTTATGGCTTTACATCTGTTTTTGTTATGATCAGATCTGTTCTTCCTCTTATCACAACAAAAACAAGTCTCATGTCGTTTCCTCGTTCATCTAACGCAATCCAGATTCTCAGTTGTAAAAAAAGGATATAAAAAACCACCAACCAAAAGAAATACCCAGCCTAACTAACCGTTCTGTAACCCAAATTTTAAATATTCATCCTGCCATTTTCTCCATCTTTCTTTGTGCAATAAATACATTCAATCAGAAGAAAAATACAGTAACTCACTGTGACAGATTGGACTCCATCTGTCATGATTTCATGTTTGATACAGACTGGAAATTGTAGATAAAGGGGAAATATTCAGGTACTGTTCTTTCAGTGAATGTCCCTGAGGGAGAGTAAGGGAATGGTAAATTGGTTGTGGTTACACCCTGAGCCAAGCCATTGGAAGCCTAATTAGAATCCAGAAGGATTGCAGCCAGGAAAGACAGATGCTGGAAAGAAGAGTAGTATGAGGAGAAGGATTTTAGTTTCAGCTGGGACAGAACAAATGTACAAATGACCTTACATGTTAGCCAGGAAAGAGTATATTTTGTCATGTTGGTACAGAAGATGTTCCTGCAATGAACATCCTTGCAGGATCCCAGCAAATCCTACATGCAGTGAAGGATATTTTTGAAACAAGAAAAATGAGAGGAGATTTGCTTAAAATGCATTCAAGGGAGGAATAAGAATCCACCAACTCAGAGCATTAGGGTAAAAATTAGAAATCCAGAAAGCTTGCCTTATGACAGGATCCTGCATGATTTTGAACAATTAATCTAATTTCCCTGAGTTTCCACATCTGCTTTGTCTCCAGTGTGCTTTTCTGGGGAAAAAAACCCAAATATGCTCACACGGAAATGTCCCAATACCAACAGGAACTACAAACAATTCGAGATACGCAGTGACTTCGACACCAAGAAGAAGAAAGTGCCTCCAGGTGAGACCACAGGAACAAATATTAATTTCACCTAATCAAGACAAAGCAAAGTACCTGACAAAGAATATTGATGCGAATTCACTCCAGCTTCCTGCGAGGAGCCCGGTGCCCCCAAGCGGCAGGCCAGCAGAGCTGGCAGAGGGCACTGTGCCCCCGGGGCCGGGCGGTGAGCCCTGGCGGGCGGCGATGCTGCCGGGCAGAGGGCAGGGCTGGCGGATGGGCTGGGCTGAGCGCTGGCACTCGGCTCTGCGCTGGGACTGAATGCGAGAGTGGATTTTAGCCACGGCAACCTCAGTCAGGAGCTCAGTAAATGCCAGGACTGCAGGAGCAGTCACACAGCAGAGAGTTCAGAGAAACTCGGGGATGTCCTGGTGATGATTTCCTCAGAGCTTGCAGCGCGTTACTCCGGCCCAAACAATAAAAGCTGCATCATGGATAACATCCAGTTTTCCCCTTAAATTCTAACAAAAATCCCAAAAGCAAAACAGGAATCATCCAAAGGAAAAAGTGTGAAATAGATTCAGCTCTGTAAAACAGGAAAGAGGCAGACCCAGATCCCTGGATGTTGGGTTCATGAGAAGAGCTGCCTGCAGCAAAGGTCACCAGCATCTCTGCCTACACCTCTGAGGTTTGATGTTTGTCACACTTTGCCTTTGGCTCTGTAAACCTCAACCTTCAGTCACTCCAGCAGCCCAGGAGCACGGGATTAAGTAAATGATCTTCCCCGTGGCACAGCAGGATTCCCTCTCTGCAACCCCATCCTTTCTCAATCACAAACATTAATGCTTTTCCTCCATAAACACTCTAGCTAACATTTCTGCTTTATTAATCTTTGAAGACAAAGATATAAGCCTCTACTTCCAGAAGAAGAAAAGAAATATTTATTTTGTATTTATGAAGGAGCTATTAGTAGCAGTGAAATTTTCCATGCAATGCATTCCTGTAAATGAAATTAATTAGATAAAAGCAGTACAGGCTTCGGAAAGACAGAAATCCAGACATTTTCCTGGACAGACATGAAAAGAGAGACAGATATGTCCATGTTAGCAAGGCAAAATACTATCAATTTCCGTATATATTATCTCATCTCAAGGAGAGACAAATGCTAGTGATAATAACATTACTTGTGGTAAGTTTAGTGGTTAAAACTTTCAGTTAAACTGTGTCCAGTCTTGTCCTGGGAAAGGCAAGACAAATTCACTTCAGAATTTTGTATAGTGCATGAGGCCAACAGAGCAAGGGTCAAACAGGACAATGATTACAACCTCACTATTAAGCTACAGACACTTTGATAAAAGATACCTGACAAATGTGCTTGAAAATAATAGAGCAGAGAATTCCTGCAAGCAGTAATACATGATTTTTTAAGTCACAATAATTGACCTGTCTGTGCATTTACAGTGCACGAGGATTGTTTGCACAACAGTATTGGGTTCTGTCATCATTGATAATTTTTGAGGTAGAAACGAAACTTGTTTCATTTAATGACAGAAGATAAAATTAAAAACCCAACCCAACCCCTACCAGCTCTGACACTGCACTGTGGTAGCGCTGTTCAGCAGAGAAAATACAGAAGATATTACTCCATGCCCAGTTTCATGTCAGTAGTTTCTTCTCCCTAATTCAGTATCTCTTCCTACTTAATTTGTTTTCTTGTTTCTGACCTATCAAGCTAAGAAACGGACTATGACACTACAAAACTAATTACTTCTTTTTTCTTTTAATTCTCTCAAAGGCTAAGGAGCTAAACATCACAACAGGAACTCCAACAGTAATTGGGCTTCAGTGTCACTCTGTGCCAACTGCCTCTGAGCTGAAACGTAAACTTTAATTTAACAAACATCATCAGCCGAACTGAAGAGCCTCAGCCTATCAGAGATCTTTGTTAGGATGACACTGAGGTGCACATTTCCAGTGCACACTGAGATATGAAAGCTGCTTGCATTAATAACAACAGGCACTGGACAAAATTATTGTAAATACAACCAACTTTCCCCCAGTCATTTCCCAAAACCAGCACTGCTGGTATGTGGCGGGTTAGAAGAGTAGGAACGTGGAGTATTATGAAGAGTAGTGAATGAAAACAGTTTAGCAGTTTATAAATGGCATTCTGCTTTAATTTATATGATCTCCAAATTCCAGGACAGTCCAACGCCACCTGTCACCAGTGCTATCAAAAGTATTTTAATTGGCTTTAAGCTTTATTGGCCTCTTTAATTATGACAAGAAAAGCTGTGGGGTTTTCTTGTTCTTTGTTGTTTTTTACAAATATCTCACCAATATATTTGCTATTTTGCTACTTTAATCTGCGTTAGCAACAAAGGAACTGGAGGTTTAAGTCTGAGGATCACCCAGCTTCTGACATTTGTACAATTTAAGGATGACAATTTGGAGATCAAGGGAACTTAACTGCTGGCACTGGAGGTAGGCAATTTTGGGATTTAAGTAGCTAAAGCAGCAGTCAGACCATGAGATTTGTTTCCTTGATTTTTAACACTGTATTTGAGGGAAAAAACCATTAATACAGATCTCTCTGGGCTTTAGCTCACAGAGGTGCATAGGGCACTCTCACACATTCTGATTTTTGTGTCTTTTTAATATTCCAGGCGGGGTATCTTCCAAACACAGATGAAAATCTTTTTTGATATCCCCTACTACATGGAACGCCAAGCACAGGACAGCGTGGCCTTGACTCTGAATTTTTTTTTCCTTTCTGTACAGTTCAATATTCATAAAGAGAGTTTTGCAATCCCTGATCAGGGATTACCTCACCTCCTTTCTAACATGTGCACAATACTGCTGGCTGCTTTCCAGACACAACAGTTTAATTTCCTCACTTTATAGGATGCCTAAATTTCTATCCAATGCTTTAAAATGTAGCCATGAGCTTGGTTCTTTCGAGTTTGCCTAAGCTTAGCTTTCTAGCTCAGCTTAATTCCTGTGCTGCATATTTAGGCTCCATTGCCTGCCTGTGTCAGACCCCAAACACCAATTTCCCTTTTCTTTGTCACCAAACTTATCTACATTGCAGACAGTTTTTATTCAAGTTACAACACTTAATGCATTAATCACTTTTATTTTCTGTTTTAACAAAGAGAAGAAAAGGAATGATAAATAAGTGTATAGGTGAGATGATTCAGTGGTGATCCTGCACCTGAAAACAAGACAGTCTGGTCTCCTGAGAGATTACTGCATTTGTTTCCACTGCATTTATCGTCATCTTGATAAATATTATGACTTTCTTAAGCTCAATCAACCTTCTGCATTAACATGAAAGATAATTCACCACCTATGCAAGTGCACAGCGAAAAAAAAGAGCTCAGTTTGGGAAGCAGGGTGGGAGCCTGGTGTGGTTAGGTTTCCTCATGACAGATGTCATTTAGGATTCAGTCACTGGTCATATCAAGGAAAAAACCTCTAGGAAACAATCCTATCCATGAGACCTATTAATTAAAGTGCAGTATAAAGACAGCAATTAATTATTAGCTGTGTAATTGTTCACAATAACCACTGACAGGAAGAGAGTATTGCCACACTAAGATATACTGGGTGTAATCAGTAAAAAAGGCACAAAGGCCTTTTTTACTCCCTTCTAGAAACATCTGAAGTATAAAACATTTCTGGTAGCCATTCATAACATAAAAGGGAGAAAAGTGAATAAAGAAAGAGCCTGTGATTAACTTGTTGGCAGAAAAATACGGTATCAATCTCCCAGCATTGATCCAGGCCACATTCTCCTTTCCAAAGGCTGCAGCATGTTTGGGGAGTTCAGATTTGTTGGACATTCTGTCTTCTGGACTTCTTAATACCCCAGCAAATATTTGCCAGACAAAGGGTGTTAAATACTTTCTTTATCCTTGTCAGTGTGTTTGGCTGCCCCTTGTTTGCTTCTCCATCTTCTTCCCTGTTGTCTTCCATCACAAATCACTCTTCTAATTCCCTTTTTATTTCCTTATTTCTCACTCCAGTTTTTCCTAGTTTATTATTCCCTGTTCTCACGTGACTTTCTTGGCTGCTCAGAGCTCTACCTTTCTTGTATCCAACTTCATCTCAAACAATTTAAATCCCTGTTACTGAACTTTTTGGGTAAGCAGAGTAGCATAACAAAGGGACACAACTGAACTACATTTTCTGAAGAAAATACCTCCATTTTTAAAAGACATTATAGTGAAAAATAAAGTTGAAATACTACTTAAAAGAAGGGGACAGAAGGAGAAAAATGAAACAAAGAATTTCTGACCAGATGGGAAGAAAAAGAGACCAGTGCATCACTGAGGTACCAAACACCTGCTTTTAGACCAAACGGCACAAGGTATATTTGAAACTACCAGACCATGTGGAAATGGACATATTTCTTCTATTTGCAGCAATAACCAGGTGGGATTTTGGTGTTATTTTTTCCCTGAACTCAGTAGTGCAGCACCAGCAAGCCCAACCACAGCAGAGGCTGCCGTGATCCGTCTGACTTTGTGAAACCAGGCACCAAGAGATGTCCCCGAGGAAGGTGCGCAGGGTTGTTCCAAGCTAAATTGCTCTATTCATACACTCTTCCAGCCAGCCCTGGGGAGTTGTTCCGATGGTTTCAGTGGAGAAAACACCAGAGCAGATCTCAGGGCCTGGGCCTGCTGACACCTCAGGTAAAAACTGAATCCCAGCAGAAACCTCCCTGTACTTTACTTCGCTTCGGTTTTTCATTGCTTATGTAGTGAGAAAATATATTTCCTGCAAAACCCTTTTCTACAATGGGATGAATCATACTTTAGAAGTATTGGAGACCTTGTGGGGGTGGAAATGCAGATATTATCAGTGCCCTGTGTCACCTCCCCTTCTCGGATCTTAAGAGACAGTCCCCATTTATTTCTTTATTCGCAGAAGTGAATTCAGTGTGTTAATTGGGAATGGGGAGAAATTACTTTCATTCACATACTTCAAATTGATTGGCTGTCTTATTTTGTTAGAAAGAGTGAATAAAGCCCTAAACAAATAAACTAATCTACCCAGGCACACAATTATTCATTGTGATTTCTTTTACTGTGCCCCTTCTTATTCATTCTTGATGTAAGATAAACAGCCCCAGTCTTCTCATCTCACTGCACATGAGATTTTTTCAAAGGTCCTAGTTAACCATTCTTGATACAAGTCTAGATTAGTTTATTGGCTTTTATTAAAACTACACCAAAATACTGATTTGCTTAAAATTCGCTGTCTTCAAAGACAGTTAAGGAAATTTTACTTATCCATATGTCCAAGACGAATAGTTCTATGTTGATGTTTTTTAGCTGAGGTTTTTCACCACTAAAAAAAAAACCCTGAAAGGCACATATATCAAAGTAGAATTGTGTTTTATTTTAAAGTAAATTGTGGCGGTCTGGACTATTCTTGACAGCTCACTAGGCAAAGCCAGGCTTCCCTGGCCTGAAATATCAGGCATCAGATACCCACAGACTCCTCACAACTTCTGCCATATAATGTCCTGGAGAAATGGGCATTTATGCCAGTCAAATATGTTCAAAAAATTTTTTGTTTGTTTTTTGGGTTTTTTGGGGGTGTGGTTTTTTTGGTTTTTTTTTGTTTTGTTTTGTTTTGTTTGTTTGTTTTTTTTTTAATTAGAACTTACCTGATTGCTATATTCAACAGAAAATGTAAACTTTTAGAAAAAGCCTTCTGAAGTCTTCCGAGAAAATCAAAGTTTGGTTTTGCAGCTTTTACAGATATAAAATGAAGCCAAGATGAACTGCCCAAGTAAGCAGCAAGGTGACTGACAATAAAGCTCTCAAAAATAATTTCATTCACTAAATGAGATTTTTTGGAACATTCTTGAACTGTAAATAATATAAAGGTTGGTGCTCAAAGATTAGAGCAAGTTAGAAGATAATTTATTTTCTGTGTGTTCTGCAAAATACGGAAATCCAATTTCCAGCTACTTTTTCCATTACCTGAAATAAATATTGGGGTCTGATCACACATTTAATAAGAATATGCATAACTTCCTGGAAATTTCATCAGGAGAAAGGAGGATATAGACAGTATAGACAAACAATTCAAAGAAATGAAGCACATTGGCTTTGGGGAAAAAATGTTTTCCATATTATAATAAAAACCCTTTTGGAGTGTTAAGGGAAAATCATCTTCTGTAGTTTCTTGGACATTTTTCTTTGTTCTGAATTGACAGATTTACTTGGCATTTTGGTAAAATTTATTTCAGTAGCACTGTTCCCTTACCTAAGTGTTTTAAAACATATATTTGATTAATAAGCTCAGTTACTGAAACACAGACTTTCAAGGAATCCAAAAGATTATTTCCCAGAAGTCGGTATTGGTTGTTAAGAAAACCACTGACATGTTTAGCAGGACACACCCTTAACCTGTCCTGTACAATTCTGCAGAAGGGGGAAAGTGCACCTGAGAATTCTGTGCCAGAATTGTGCTTCAGGTAAGGACACAGCTCCCCACCAGAGAGGATGGGCTGCAGCACTGATTTCATCATTTGTTTTCCATTTTGGTCCCTCCTTCATGGGCTACCTCCCCTTCAGGTGACACTGTCAGGCTTTGCCATGACTCAGACTGGGTTTCAAAAGAAAACACAGCAAATCCCTGACGCAGTTTAGAGCAAAATCCTGTGGGAAAGGTTCCACCCAAAGGAGCAAATATGACGGCACAGCGTGAGCAAGAGGGCAGAGGCAGGACAAGAGGCTCCTGAGCTGCTGCAGGGCTTGTCCTGGGGCGTGTCAAGCTCCAGATCTCACTAATAACTGACAAACATACATACATACGTACATACATATATATAAAAGAAAATATTTTTGCTCTTGCCTCCACTTAACTGAACTTCTAAACGTTTTGCAGTGAAAAGCTGAATCCATTTTAAATCCTAATAAAATGGAAAGATGTCCCCAGACCCAATGAGCAGAAAGTCTCCTTGCTCTTTAAACCAGTGACAAAAGTTGCAGTGGCACAAAGGGAAATAGCTCAGCACTCACAGCATTTGCTTTGGCTGAATTATTCTACTCTGCCTCAGTTAAGACTGCCATTTGTTAATATAGCACATAATTTGATTTAAAAGTGAGACCAATTCAGAGATCTCGTGTCGTGCTATCTGTGTGCATTTTCTTCACATAGTGACTGAATATCTTATAACTCCTTGGAAAAGCACACTACAGTGAAATAGAATATTTAGTCAGTTTATTACCATTACTACATGTACTGTTGCAGTATAAATCTTTAAAAGCATCTGAGGACCTACCTAGGCTTTGTGATGGATTGAACGTTAATGCTTGCACTGGCCCAGGAAAAATCTAATTTCCCAATATTATGACAGCTATACAATGTGTAAATGCTGAAGTCACTGATTACATTCGAGTCAAATATTTATTTACCAGCTGACAAAGTGTTAGTCCTGGCAAGATAACAAAACCTGATGCTAATTAAGGGCACAGTTTTTTCTGATGGCATCCAACACTCCATAATGCAGTTTGTTTAGAACAAAAAAAAAACCCCAAAACAAAATAGACAGGCGTTTCAAAGATTTTTTTTTTCCCCCTGAATATGGTATAATTCCATTTCAAGCAGCTAAAATTTCATGGCACTATTAAGAACATTCACCTTACACACATCTCACTTTTCTTCACCACTGTTACAAAAGGTGGTGGTAACAAGGCACCATAATTGTCGTAGTATGGAAATATCAAAGGAAGAGATATTACTGCATTACAGCACTACTTCAGCCACTGGGAAACTCACCGACCTCCCTTGAAGATGTGAGGATCCTGGCATGGTATTAACAGGAAGATACAAACCAGGCCAGAAGGTTTCTGCAAAAGCAGCACTTCAGGGTGAGGTATTTGGAGTTCTGCAGGGAAGGCAGCTGAAGACCAGATTTTGTGAGCATGAGAAGCTGAAAGACAAAACAGGCCACATAAAGACTGTGAACTTGGTACTAGATCCAACTCAAGAGCAATAGTATTTTTCCTGCTCTTTCTTCTATTCTCCTCCTTTTTAAATAATAATTTATGATTTTTCTTACTGTTTTCTCTTTTTTTGATTCTTCACTTTGGATTTTCAAACCTGCAGTCTTTCTCAAATGTTACCAAAAAACCCAGTCTAATCAAGAAAAATTATGTATTAAAAATTGGCTTCTTCACGTTGAAATCAATCTTGGAAATGGAATCAAAAGTTCCTGGCAAGTCTGTCTGCCTAGAACTGAAACTGTTCTTGAAATTTTTTTAAACAGGCAGTAAAGTGTTTATTTTTCCTTTAAAGTTGAGATTCACGTGTGCTAAAGAGGGTGGTAGAGAAAGCATTGAGAAACATGCCCAATCGCCTAAAAGCATGAACAAAAGTGTATATGTAAAATCATGTTAGAAAAGCAGACAGGAAGGTGATAAAAAGAAACAAAGGTGAGGAAATGAACCCAGTTTAAAAACAAAAAAGCAACAAAACAAACAACGACCAAGAAAAACCCAGCAAAAACCCAACAGGGAATGTATGAAGCAAAGAAAATCAGAATGCAGAGGGAGGTTAGGATATGGAAGAATTAATACTGAAATACATCCATCGCAACACAAGGAGCTCCTGTTGTCACCCCGTTTCATTAAGGAATGAATACACACCCCATGGTTTGAGTTTCCCAGCTCACCTCGTGGTACAGCGTGCTGACATGCTGTTTGTGTGGCATTTTCACTCAGAAACATTCATCTTCTTTCAGCCAAAACAGACTGATTAAACTTTAACCAGAGAAGACACGAGTTAGGGAGGGTTTATTTGTGGCTCACATATGGCTCCTGTCGCTGGCACATACGACATTAGAACACAAGAAAGGGCAACTGTCTAGACCCCACTGAATCACTTGGAGCCCTACAGATGGTTTCTATTAATCTTCAGTTTCCTCAAAAACCTGTTCTTTTTTCCACCCCCCCTCAATCTGTAAAATTTTGCCCTCCTTCTAAGCCTTGCCTCAAAACTAATTTGTGAAATTAGAGTTGGATTCTGCAAACATTTGCCCACATACGCGGAGAAGACTTGAGGCTACATCTTCTTAACAACTTCAATATGACTCAAATAATTAAAGCTCAAAGCATATGCGAGCTGTCTTGATTCAGGGTAGAAAGGCACTGCCTTCCATGTCACAGTGGATGAGGACTCTGATCTGAGCCCTGGAAACGCCGAAATTCAAAAGCAGCCTCGATGTCTGACATCCACCTGAGGTAGAAGAGCCTCGGGCAACGCGCAGACGAGGGAAATCAGCCAGAAAGGGAGACAAGGCTCTGATCAGAGGCTTGATGGCCCCCTAAAATAATAAAGCACAAACCAGTCCCAGGTACAAAACAGTAAACATTTTTTGTTTTATGAGAAGGTCTCAGATACTTGGGTTTAACAGCCTCAATGAGTGCAGATAAAACTTTATGGCTTGAGGGACACCTACTCTGAGTAAGTCCCTTCCCAAGCAGGGCTGCACCAACCACGATTTTATTTTATAAATCTGTTTTACACATGCATGCATTTATAAATATACACACACAGCCACCAGTGTGACCTTATATGCGAATAATAAAATAACCTGGATAGACTGGTTCACAGTGAAACATATAACTGCAGATTTCCTTAAGGAAAATCCCTTTTTTTGTCATTGTTTTCTATTTTTCTCTCAGAGAAAACAACAAAAAAAAGCAAGAAAGAAGACAAATCTTTGCATTAAAGCAGTCAGCAGCACAAGACACTAAGAAAAACTCACTAAAGCTGTTAAACAAGTATTATTTCTCATCAGTGAAATAGCAGAGTAGCCAGAATAGGCCACTCAGTAGGTATCAGCTAACTTACTTACACTGATGTAGGGAAGTTTACCATAATACACAGAAATATCCATCATAGCTAATTCTATTTCACACTGCAAACATCTTGGCAGCAGAAAGCTGCCTGAAAGTAATGAATATTTTCATGTTCCTTCTGTTTGTTTAAGGTGAGATCACTGAAACAAAATTATGTAGGAAAAAGAACAGTTTGACAAATTAGAAATCAAGCTTGTCAAAGCAAATCAATTGCAATCATTTTTTTTTACTTTCTTGTAGGTAGATCTGTTAGAAAAAAAATTTTCCTCCAGGTCATTTGTATTGGAAGAAAAATATCAGGTTGCTATTAAAGCAGGGTAATAGATGCATTGTGGGCATCAGTGGGCTGGGCTGTTGTGTTATCTCATAAATATTTCTTTTCATTTTTTCTATCTACTGTGCATTTTTTATATTCTTAATAAATATAACTGTGCAATTAATCTATTAGAAAGAAGTCTAATGGCAAAAATGACCCAATTTTATTAAATAAATCATACTGGTTTTTTCTGATTATGATGAAAAGAGACTTAATGATGAAAGAGACACCTTAATAAAAACTTACCTATTAAATTCTTACACATGATATTGGAACTGTGCAAGGCAGGACTTCAATTCCTCTGGGAAAACTGCTGTTAAAGAGCCACTGACCTTTTCTTTACAAACATTAATATCTCTTCAAAGGTGTTGCTTACAAATATACAGAGCCCAATGCCCATTGCTTTTAATCATACTTTCTTAAGGAAAAAATATCCGCTCATTTTTAATTTTCATAAGGTGTTTTGGAAAGAATATGCATCAGTTGAAGTTTCTTTAAATACAAAAAATAGGTTTGCATTTGAAAAACATGAAATGTTGGGGTTTTTTCTGTGTAAATATAGGTGGTACATAAGAGAATGAAGACTCCAGGATAATTCAGAAAGGCACTCTCCTAAATAAATATGAGCTACATCATACTGCAGGACTCAGCTGAACTCCTTACTGCAGGAAAATCACTCTGTACCCACAACCAGACTCAGATACTTGGAGTTAATTCCTGCCTGTTGATTATCTGAACAAAACAATCCCCATGGAGGACGCTTGGCTGTTGACATTACGGCCGACGTAAAATTAAACTCACAATAAAACCTTCAGCAGCCATCCTTGGAGCTTTGCAGGGCTGGTGTGGGCACTCAGTGCGTTCGTGGGATAAATACTGCCCTGAGCTCTCCCTCTATGCCCACGTAAAACCAGTGAACAACAGAGATGGGGCAGGCAAACATTGTGTCCTAGGTTACAGTGAAAGATGTATCCAAAAGTATGTATTCTGTTACCATCTCCATAAGCTGTTGGAACCGGTGGGACAGTGTTCCCCATCCCCTCCATGACTCATCCCTGATAAGATCCTGGGGCTATCTCCTGTTAATGGGCCAGCTGTTGACACCAGGTGCAGCAGAGTTCTTATCTCCCCTCTGACCCATCCTCCCCCCAGGGGGACATCTTCTGTTAATGGGCCATCACCGCATGGCTGATAAGATTACATCCCATTGTGAGATGCTCCGCCCAGAGGGAGGAACCAAGCATTCCATCCTGAATATAAGCTGAGGTTTGGAACACCACAAGCAGCCTTTTTCCACTGGACTATCAGAGGAAGACCAGACCCTTCCTACTCCGCCACTGGACTTTCAGAGGAAGACCAGACCTCCTCTACAGAATCACTGCTTCAACGGAACCATCACTCCAGGAGAACTGCAGCCACCATTTGATTGGACTGCTGCCAACCCCCTGACTGTCAGGGGGTCAGGTTTGTACCCTGACTCTGTCAGTGGGTTGTTTTTTTGTACTACTACATTTATTTTATTTTTTCCTATTAAATTGTATTTCTGATTCGAAGTCTCTCACTAGTTTGCTTTCAAACTAGAACACATTACAAGGACGTGCTTGAGGCAAGTTTTGGAGCTGTGAGGCATTAATCCCACCCCACGGACAGCAGGGCCGCAGCCTGGCTGCTGGGGCAGGGGCTGTACACGGAACCTGTCAGGGTTTATGAGCAGAACTGTACTGACACTGCACATCGCTGCAGGTGCCAGGCAAAAGCAGGTGTTGTGGATAAAGAAAATGCAACTTCTGGGCCCACTTTGCTGCTATAAAAATCGGAGCAGTTTCTCAAAGAAACATCAAAGGCAGGATTTTTCATATGAGATGGATGTGACTCCATTCTTCCCTACTTCTGCACTTCAAAATATAATTATAAGATGAACTGGACCACATTTACTGATGATGTAATTCCACTGAAGTTATTTCTGGGAGAAAATCTAATCCACTAACATAAGTCTGCAGCATGTTGATAACTTATAATTAAACAAACTGGATTTCCCTTTGTCTTATCTGCACTGCTTGAAAAAATGTATTGTTTTAAAAAGAAGATTAAATTAATACTTTTCTGTGTGGACTAGGTTTAGACTGTGAGCGTGGGGAGGCACTAAAACAGGCTGCACAGAGAAGCTGTGGCTGCTGCATCCCTGGAAATATTCAAGAATGGGTTGGATGGGGTTTGGAGCAACCTGGGATAGTGGAAGGTGTCTCTGCCCATGGCAGAGGTGGGACAAGGTGTTTTTTAGGGTGCCTTCCAACCCAAACCACTCCATGATTCTATCATTCTATGATGGGTAATGATTAGAGGTGTCAGGAAAAAAATTCAAATTATTGACCTCCGGTAGAATTATATCAGCCTTTTCCTAAACAGGAAGCTGCCTTGAAATCCCACAGAACAAATTTTAGCAAAATATTTATGTCTTGGGCCTGGTTTCAAGCATTAACATGGTTGAAAGTGGAACATGGATGTTCCTTTGCTGTCTTTTCTAGAGGGAGGTACAGAGATAAATCAAAGAGTTGCGTTCCACCAAGCAGAACATCAACATCTGAACTCATCCAGCCGCTTTTAATTCTGCTTAAGGTAAAAATCCATATAATCCAACAAAGGTGTCTCCACTTGGGCTGAGCAGGTAGAGCCAGAGCTTTAACACCTCTTTCAATTGACTTTGCTCCCTTCTCCTCCGTGCACACACTCCTCACTCCATTCACTACACTTGTCCTTGCATATGTTTTTGCATTATTCAGTAGCAAATTCAGTCCTCAGGCATAAACAAACAAATCACATATGTTTCATTAGCCACAGCAAGGTCTAATTGCAGTAAGCAGAAACACACAGAAATTTGGAAATGTTCAGAATTGGTACTATAGCCACCACAAAGTGCAAATATTACAAACTTTATACATAAAGTATAAAAATACATAACTTTATACATATTTTAATACAAACTTTATAACATAAACAATTTAATAGCTAGAAACCTAATGAAAATGAAAGGACAACCAGAAAGGAATATATTTTGAAGCATTAACATCCCGTGGAAAAATATATTCAGGTATAAACTGGCCAAACACAATTATAACCTCAGGTTCTCAATGGCAGAATGGGTTTCAGCCCCTTCTCCCGTGCAGCAGAAGCAGCTGAGGTTTTCCACTAGTGAAGAAACAAATAAAAACCCCACAGAACAGAAAAGTGAATTCCACAGAATTCCAGGCTTTACAGAAGAGGAGGGGATCACGACATAATTAACAGTGCCAGATTGCTTTTCTGTTCCCAGTGTAATGTAATTATTCTAGATGTTTCTTCAAACCTACAGTTATCTTTTAAAAATACTTGTGTACCCTCAGCTTCTCACATTTCTTTCATGTTGCTTGATTTGTCTCAGTCTGGCTTACAGGTTGTAACACCGAGCTATTAATAATCCTAGAAGATTAATAAGCATTTAATGAACTTTCAGGAGGGTACAGAGAAAAAAATAAAAATATATTCAATTTATGTAATGAAGCGCATATCTAGAAATAGCATTAAATATGAGAATTTCAAAGAATATCCTAAAATAGTATTTTCTGTGTGCATTCTGCAACTTCAGCTTGCTAAGACATTAACCAGCAAGAATGAAAACCACAACCAGCTTTCAAGGAGAACAGTTATTCCTACTGTATCAAAAAGAGACAAATACAGCCACCAAATATTTGTAAGTTTGACACAGTCTCTGCCCCAAACCACTTGATTAAAAAAAAATAAATTTTAAAAAAAAACAAACAATAAAAGTGGCCCAACTCCAGCCTGAAGACCTTTCTTAAAAAAGAAAAGAAATTTTACTACCTTACAGTCTCTAGTGTTAACCAGGGGTAGATGCATCTCCTGCAAAATCAGAGAGGGACGCTTCTGTGTGAGTATAAAGCCACATAAATTATATTTATACATCTACTTACACGTGCACAAATATAGATAGGGGGATAAAATAAATACCTGCATTGAAACAGGTGACAATGCTGAAAACCAGAAGTGAGCCATCAAATTTTATCACAAATTACTCCAATTAATAACTGCAAGGTTTGGACCATATTTTGCAGCTACTGTAAGAACAGACAAACGTTCAGTCAAACATCAGCAGTGCTCACAGAGCTACAAAGGGAATATTTTTTCTCTATTTTGCTGGCAATGACTAAGGATCACTAAACTGCTGGAGTTCCCACCTCCCTCTGCCTCAGCTTCGTATCACTACAAAACAAATCCTAAAAAGAATTTCATAGCAGAGATGGGCATTAGTCCAATTTATTATTTCTCATCACGAAGAGTAACAAGGTAAATTCAGACGAAGACGAATGGGAGCCAAGCCCTTCAGATATCTTCCTATAATTAAGAAAGTGTCAGAACCTCTGTCCTAAATTTGTTCTGTCGAAAGTAATAGAACAGATCATTGTTTCCAAGGCTAAGACACATTAGAATTTTTATTAGGAACTCCTAACAAATGAGAAATACAAGAGCAAAACTGTTATTTGAATGTCACTGATTCTTCAGGTTTAATACATCTAATTTCCTCTTCCTCTTAGCAGTGCTGCTGTTGGAGCTGTCTGCAGCATTACACAGTGCTCAGGCACAAGCACAGAAGAGCCACTGGTTTGCAATCGAAATGGGATTTCATAAATCAAGGCAATACAGCATTGCATATTAGTGGAAAGCTGGCTCTTTGCTATTTTAAAACAGTATTTTTAAAGAATACTTTAATTCAAACAGAAAATGATTTTATCAGTACTGTTAGCCCCAGTTATTTTATATATTATTGGTGTCTTTTCATATCTTGCACATAAAAATATACAGCCTTCCTGTCTTCTTTCAACAACATCCTTTCCATATGCATTAAAGATATTATCCAACAATTTTAGTTTCTAAAAATCTTCTCCCTTATTTGATTGTGCAGCTTGGCTGTTAATTATTTTTTCACTCAGTGTTGATTTCCTTCGTGCAAAACCTCTAGTTTTATTTTTAGTGCCTTATATAATTGTTCACTAATGCCTTATTAAAGCTGAACACCTGTAGCCTCAGTTATCTTATAAATGAGTTAACAAGGAAAAACACTCCCCCAGGGAAGCTTGTATTATATATCTGAACCAGGAGAATTAAACCATTATGTACCTCCTCAAAGTTAGCTGTTCTCTGGTTCCAGTATTTCAAGCTGTTATTCCTGCTTTTTGGCAACGAGGAAAGAATCAGATTAAGCCCAAAAAGAACGAACAAAATGAATTCTTCTATAGGAAGCTCCTGCAGAAGCTCATGACTTTGAATATGCCAGTCCTCAACAGAGATGATGGAAGGGTCCTTTTCAGAAGCTTGGCCCCCTGCTCTGCAAACAGACGAGAAGACCTCGCGTGAGAACCACAGTTCTTTGTTCAGAATCGTTCGTGCTTTAAAACACTGGGGCAGGCAGGAGCAAGAGGTTTCTTTGCTGCCTCTGCAAAGCTTTTCCTGGCAAGAACACTGCCAGGCCCGCAGCTGGCAGCAGCAGCAGCCAGGGGTTGTTGGTACCAGGCACTTTTTGGGGTTAGCTCAGCTGTCCCGCTGCAGCTGAGCCTAAAGCCAGCCCAGCTCTCTCTGCCCCCACTCCCGTCCCTGGTGGGGTTTGCCTCCCCCAGGTGTGTGTGTCCCAGCCACAGGCGCTGCTCCACCCACAGAGCTCAGCAGAATGAGGAGGGGGACTCATCTCCAGCAATATTTCCCCCAGGTCAGAGCCCCACACTGCCCCAGTCTCAGCTGTCCTGGTTTCAGAGGAAGTGAGTTTTTTAAGGAAGTTATAGTCAAACCAATCAGTGGTCAGACTGAATATTGACACCTGGTATGACCACTGAAGAGATTTGTCACCTCTGAGAACATAGGGAGATAAAGGAGAGAATCACAGAGGAACTTCCTTTTGTGTTCCGGTCGTAGAAGGGAGCAGATCTCCTCCCCCGCCCAGCCTGAGGCCTGAAGCCTGGGGCCTGGGCCTGGGTGCGGGAGGGGCAGCCATGCGGCCTGAAGCCATGGGGCCTGAGGATGAGAGGTAGGCCGGAGCCCGGAGAGAGAGAGAGGGTGGAAGGAAACGGGACTGAGCCAGCTTCTGCAGGATGGAAGGGTGGAGAGACGAGGAGATGGTTTTCTGCCTGCCCGCACCCGCCCCAGAGAGAGAGAGACTGTGCTGGCCGAGGAGCGGAGC
>WEIT01020522.1:259812-292009 GCA_013389985.1 Dryoscopus gambensis | reverse complement strand
TATATATGTAATGTCCAAAATCTTTTGGAGAGAGAAATTACTGTTCCAAACACCAATCACAGTTATTTTGAAAAATATCAGGGAAAACACCAAGCTATTAATTTCCAAGGGCACAGAACCATCTTAATAAACATTTTCCTCCTCCCTCCTCGTGCTTTGCAGAGAGTTTTGCCATTTTCAGGTTTCCTACTCCTTACTCGTAATGGGCGACTGAGCTGTTCCCAACCTGGCTGTGGTACAAAAAAGCTTTCAGACGTACTGGGAGAAGGACTTAGAAAGAATCTGTAAACCACACTTTTAATCGTTTAATTGCCAACCTATAATTTTTAGCCTTATTTATTTGTACAACGTACAGCAGTCTATATAATAATTTGAGAAAAACACACAGAGCAGGGCAAAGCTGTGAAGGAAAAGCCCCTTTTTTTCTGATGAAATAACAATTGTGAGAATGAAAAGTTCTCTGCATGAGCAAGGGGAATCCAAGCACGGGGTTGTGTTCCTGCCTCTTACCTTTCTGGCTCTGTATCCTTCTTCACCTTAAGGTGCAAATGAACATCTGCTGGCTATTTAGTTATGTCACTAGGACACTAAAAGACAGAAGAACAAGTTAGATATTCCAAATACCTGATGGCATGACAGACTTTAAAGTGACAAGAGCAACGATAAAAAAAAAATATTCTCTTGAATATGCTCTTGCTAAAATAAGGTATGATTATATATGAGAATATTGCTTATATGAAAATATTGCTTATATCTAATTAAAAGGTGAATATGGAAGGGAAATACAATAATGATGGTTTATTAAACTGAAATCCTCAAAAGTATCTGAACATCTAATTTTAACAAAAGGGGAGAAATGCTCAAAAGTACCTATATTTTCTTAGTTCTTGCATAAAAATGCTAAGAATAAAGGAGACTTTCATGCAGGCCAGTAATGCCCCAGTTTGAGGTATGACTTCTTCCACCTCACTGAAGCAAAAATGTCACTCTGTGATGCACTTCAGCATTCAGAAATTGGGGAGGTTTTGAGTAAATAAATAGCACCATTTAAGCTAAAAGCAACTTTCCATATCAAAGAAGAGGAAAAATGGAATCCCAGCACACCAGCCACAGATATTTGCATATCAAACTGGGGGCTCCAAGCTCTGTGAATACCATTGCATCTCAGAACCTTGAACAGCAGCAGGAGCCCGATGTACACTCGGTGAATTCTCTCATCATCTGCTGGGACAGAAGTTGGCAGCAGCAAGATTCTGCCAGAAGATTTGTGGTGGTGCCCCTGAGGATCAGCAGAGATGGCTGCCTTCATCCATGGGTATATTTCATATAAATACTCCCTAAAGATAAATCTGTACAGAACTAAGCTGGTGCTGGGGAGTGGTGCAGCCCAGAGCTCCTGCACTCACCCACATTAAAGTAAAACGGGGTGTTTAGGGATGCTTCTCCCTCTGTTTGATTGTTTTTAATCAGAGAAAAGCCAAAACATTCTACCTTTCCTTTCAATAAAGAAGAGTTTTACAAAAAAATGAACACTACCTGCTCCTCACATACCAAAGCATGCAAGAGGAGCAGGGCAAAAACATCCAAGGTCTGCTGTAGGAACATTAACAAAAGCAGCAGGAATAGTTTTAGGAATTTTTCAAAGCACATTCCATCATGCGCTGACGTATTCTCTGCACTGAAGAGCTTCCTTTGCTAAGCTTGTATTTGTGGTCTTCTTGTCATGTTGCCCTTGAAAAAAATGTGCAAGAAGTTTACATTTCTGGGGAGAGTGAGAAATTTGAAAAAGAAAATAAAAAAAGAGAACAACAAAAAACCCCAACTCTGGCAACAGCACAGCGCTTGCAGCACTCTGAGGAACCCGCTGCCCCAACAGAGGCCATCTCCAGGCACACTAAAAAGGAACTCAGAAACAAGATAAAACAAGTTCCTGCCCAAATCCACACTAAGAGTAAAGACGAACAAGGAAGACCAGTCACATCTTTCTTTGGTGAAAAAGATGCAAAATTGGCCCAGCAAAATTTCAGTCATTTGTCAGTTTGACAGAATTCAGTTAATAGAAAAGTCACAAACAAAAACAACAAACAGAACAATAAATTGAGGGCTATACTTTTTCAGAACACCGAAATAAAGATAGAACACACTTCAGATATGGAGTGCAAAATCTACATTTTACTGCTCTGATACAATATCTTTCTTTAAATTTCACCTGCATCGTTTTTTTTACATGAAATAATTAACCACGAAATATCTGGAAATGCTTTTGCCATATGTGAAAAACATGGTCAATGATTTGGGGTTTATGATAAATTAGAAAATCCCTAGTTCATCTCTTTAACATATCTGGTGTGGTTTCACATACCATGTACCCAGGGGAGGACAGCCTCAAATTGTGACAGAAAGGTAGGGAAAAATCTCTCTTTGCACCCCAAAAAGTGACACTGGTTGATTCATAGCTCCTGCTGAAAATGGGATAGCTCAACATGTCCTGGACAATCCATCTTCCCTTCAGAGACATGCACAGCAGCCTGTGCCTCCACAAAAATGCTTCATTCATAATTCTGCAACTCCTGGCTCAGAAACTTTTTCCAGGTTCCAAGATGCCCAAAGCCTTGAGATGGAGCAATCCTGACCCTCACTGGGGTCCCTCCATTCCCAAATACAGCTTGCTCTGTGCTTTCCTGCCTGTCCTGCACTCCAGGACACCCACACACAGGATCCAAATCAGCTCTGCTGCCTTTGACACGGCCCGCGAGCTCTCCCGATACTGGCTCGTTGGAAATGAACAGATACATAGAGACATTTTTCACAAGCAAATACCTTGTGGATTTTGGATGGATGCTTGAGAGCTGACTTGTCCTTTAATGTGTCCGTAGCAAAGTTCAGCGATGTGGAAATCTAAGTACATTTCTGGTCTCAGGACACCTCTACTGTGGGTGCTCTTTCCGTTCCTGCTTTTCCCAGGGATTTTCCCTTGCATAGTAACTAGAAGCCTCTTGGAATGATGCTGAAGCTTTGTTTCCGGGTTTTCTCATTTTTAAGAGGCTAATTTTCTTTCTCAGAATGATTTCGTGAATTCTACAACATCTAGGAAGGCTAAGGACAAACTGTAAAGATTAGAGAGTTTGTAGATTTTTCTGTCTGCTTATTAAGTTTGAGTGAGTTTGAGCTGAGTTTTCTGCATTCTCCCTTTATTTTTCCCCCTATAATCTCTCTTACTTGCTCGTAATTCAAATATGAAAAGAAAAAGCCTAACAAAAGAAAAAAATGTTAAATCATTGTTCTGCTTTAAATTCTCAATCCCCTGAGTGGTTCCCAACCCACAAGTGCTTCTTTATTCCTTTCATTCCAATTACCATTTAACCATCAAATAAAATAACCAGCAAAGGAAATAAGTTATGCAATACATGGCATTCCCCTGGAAATATTAAGTAGTTTTTACAATAGGTTATTTGACAATGCTGAGAAACAGATAGAAGCAATTAACATCAAATTGTTGCTTTCCTCCAAAGGAAAATATTTGTTTAATTCCACCATTGAAATGAAAAGGGAAATTTAATTACAACGGTGTTTTATAACTGCCTGTCCAGACTAACAAAAGCACAGCCATATCTCTCTGGAGTCCTATTCAATATTAATGTGGAACGTAGGTGAGTCAGTGCAAGAACATCACAGGATGCCGACTGTCACCTTCCTCACATTCCAGAAAAATACCAGCACACAGGAATTTAAGCTCAGTAAACTATGACCACTTATTTTTAAATAAACACATAACTATCGGAGAATAAGAAAATTGAAATATTTATTTTCCCATCTTTTATATTTGAGCTGCAAGTTTAGTACATGCTTGGTCTGCAAGATCCCACGCTGCAGCTTTCCATACTCTACTGCCAGCTGTGAATCAAGATTGCACCAAACGAGATTTTCACCAAGACGAACCAGGACTATCACCAATAATCCTTGAAAAACATGGCAGCAAGAACAGGAAACTCCTGGTTTTAACCCGCAGTGAGTAAGAGAGCTCCACTCAAGGCTTCTTGTCTCACAAATGGTCATCCTGATGGCACAGGGAGCAACTGCAGCTGCCTGCCTCTGTCAGGCTGGGGAGGAATTGTGAACACGCAGATGAAGCAGGACCTTGGTTCTTCACCACTGGGCAGGTCAGGTTCCACCCAGCACCATCTCCAAACACAGTCTGAACACGCAGATGAAGCAGGACCTTGGTTCTTCACCCCTGGGCAGGTCAGGTTCCACCCAGCACCATCTCCAAACACAGTCTGAACACGCAGACAAAGCAGGACCTTGGTTCTTCACCGCTGGGCAGGTCAGGTTATATCCAGCACAATCTCCAAACACAGTCTGAACACGCAGATGAAGCAGGACCTTGGTTCTTCACCACTGGGCAGGTCAGGTTCCACCCAGCACAATCTCCAAACACAGCCTCCAAGGTGCTGAGGGGAATCCGTGCCCTACTGGCAATGTTGATCATCAGTTATGTTCTGTAGTGGTATCAGCTAAAGAGATGTTCAAAGCCTTCAACCACCACCTGGTGCTTAAAGGAAACCACACTGAAGCCTTGAGTTCCGTGTGGCCCTCGGGGACAGCTCTGGGCTGTGGGACTTGACCACGTGAGCGGCAGTGACAGCGACAATGGACATCATTTGGCTGCATGGGAAATACAGTTCTTTTTAAAAACTATTTTAAAATTAGGAACAGTAACACCACAGGTGTGACAGTAGCTAGCCCTTCCCTTCTCGCTTTTCATTTTGATCCTGCTGTCATTTATTTGTATTTACAGAAAACAGCTAATTAATTCACAGTGCATGTTCATTGTGGGGCTGCATTTCCTTACACACTGAATAACAACTTAGAGACGGGAGGGAGAACTACAAAGGGAGAAAACCAAACAGAAATAGGTTATGAATCTTAAAATTCTTGTGTACTGAGAGAACAAAGAATGAAAGTTGATTTAATATAGGGAATGGGATTTCTACAGACAATTCAGAACCACAACATTCACAAAGGTGTCTTTCAGTGAGAGCAGTGGAGTATTCATCCCAGGGCTTGATAAATCCAACTTTTATTGTACTTCAAAATTTGACTGAAGCCAGCAGCTTATCACCATTAGATAATATAACACAGGAAAAAACCCAGGAACACATTAAAGAGCTGGTTCAGTTAGAACTGCAGCTGTTTCCTGTAAATTCCATCTTTTGAATAATAAAATTATTGGGCAATTAAAAGCAATTGCCACTTCTGTTTTCTTACTGATAAACATTACAAAAGCCTCAGAACCACTGCTTTTTCCTGTTTATAGGAGAGCCCATCATCATCATCATCCAGCAAACTGCTCTGCGTGGGTCACGCTGCATTTGCAATGCGAGCTAAAAAAAGGAGCTGTGATAAGAGCGGGTGGTTAAAGAGCAAATAATCCATGCTGGTAAAGCACAGTGCCACAAACACCCTCACTGAGCAGGCTCAGACACACTCGGGGTGTGCTTGCAGTGGGGCCTCTTGGCAAATTCCAGTGCCCAGTTCCTGTTTGAGAACCCTGAAGTGGAACTGCTCTGCGTAACGTTACGTGGCTGGGCAAAACCGCTCACTTCCAAAGAAACACTTCAGTGTTCGGGGCTTTTTTTATAATCTTGAGATATACTGTTCAATTTACCTTGCCTTCCTAGAGGGAACTACAACTGTGCTGGCTCGGTGAGGCCACAGGCATCAGCTCAGATCCTCCCCTGGAGCCGGCAGCCTGAAGCTCTGGTTTGGCTCAGCGGCTGCTCCCCTGTGACCTCTGGGCTCTGCACGTGTCCTGAGCGGGGCTGTGGGCCCCGGGGACCCGCACGCCCAGGTGCCAGCAGCTGCAGTGCCAGGGGTGCGGGGACCTGACGCTGTCTGGGTCGTTCTCTGGTCGTGCCCGCAGGACAGAGGCAGCGCGGCAGTGTCTCCAAAAGCGTCCTTGCCGCTCAGCAGGCAGCAGAGGAGGGACGCGGCGGAGAGCCACAAAGCCAGATAATAAACGCGCTTTCCCCTCGCCGGGGGCTTGCGCCAGATAGCCTGGTGTAAGGCTGGAGCGTCCCCAAGGACAAAGGAGGCGGGAAGGGCCACAGGTGTGGGTTCCAATAGGCTTTTATTCTTGGAGGGTCCAGGGACCAAATGGCCCCGAAACAGCGCGAACAGCCCTTTTTAAACGGGGGGGGTGGTAACACAAGGGGAATCAATGGGATGCAAAGAAAGGGGAGGATACAACTGGGATACAACCAATAAGGGAGTTTGGGAGGCGGGAGTTGTAACACAGAACAAATGAACAACCGAACTTAACAGAATTTTCTAGATTAAAAGGTGGTACAAGCTTCAGGGTGCCACCCAGTGGGCTGCGGTTTATTCTTCGGAGCCGCCCATGGAACCGCCCTTGGATCCACTGTCTACGGCAGGAAAATCCACCCACTGGATGGCCATGGTCTGATTAACATTGCGGGGCCTCAGCCTAGGAGTAGGCTGAGCCACCGCCACAGGGACCAGCCCCTGAGGAGGTGCGTGCTGCACACACAGATGGGCGTGCTTAATACTCCTCTTCTAACAAACACAACTGCAGCCTCATCAGCCAGAGGAGGGAGCAGGATGAGGCTTTTGATCCTGTTTGTGCATGAGCAGCGAATGTGAGGGTGCAGAGCTGCGCAGAGAGATGCGTGCACCTACTCCAAACACATGTCCAGTCTCACCCACAGCATCTCCAGCAGTGAGTAATT
This sequence comes from Dryoscopus gambensis, assembly GCA_013389985.1. Classification (NCBI taxonomy): domain Eukaryota; kingdom Metazoa; phylum Chordata; class Aves; order Passeriformes; family Malaconotidae; genus Dryoscopus; species Dryoscopus gambensis. The sequence continues at coordinate 285,260 of WEIT01020522.1, read as the reverse complement.
AAGTTCAGCTTCTTTTTTTTGCATATTTACTTGTTCAATAACACTTTCTGCACTTTTAAGCACATATAATTTGCAAGAAGTTCTGAACTTCTACCTCTTATGCATAAGTTATTTGCTGCTATGATGGTTCAAAATGCCTGTGCTGAAGTGGAACAGGGCAGGATTTTCACAGGCCAGCTGGAAACTGTGGGATTTACCTGAGACAACACATGCAAGCTACAGTGATCAGCTGTCATCAGCTCGGTGACAAAACCTCTTCATCAGTCACAGGCTCCAATAGAGTGTATGTGATAAATTTTGTCACCTGCAGTGGGATGAAAGGTAATGCAAAATTTATTAGTACTAGACAAAAATAGTGAATATTTGGATAAAAGTTTCAGTGTAAATGGCACAGAAAAGACTTGCTTTCCCCTTCCATTTCAGATCATAATGAATATTTAAAATTTTCAACAACATTTTCAACAGATAGTCTAAAGACTGTGTAACTTTTCAAACTTAAAAAGTGATGTAAAATACAGAGTAGAGGTAGTGGAGGGTGATAAGGCTCTACTTCTGATCATGGTAAATTCAATGATCAACTGATTGATTGAGATAAGTGAGGAGCAAAAGTGAACAAAATAGTTTGAGGTGATAGTTAACTGATTACAAAAAAATCAAATGACATTTTTGGGGAAATTTCTAGTGGGGTGACATTTGCAGCTGTTTATGGGAAGCGATCCACTGAAAATTTCAAAGCTCTTTACCCTCTGCTCTAACACACAATCCCAAAGTTTGATGTTCAGTATACACAAAAAATAAATGAATATTCAGACCTTATAACAAAAGAAGAAGGATTTTCTCTAAGACCCTCAACAGTTAAAAATTTTTAGAACACCCTGCAAACTAAAATAAATAGGAAATATAAGAAAAGCTGCCCCCTTGCAATGTTACAAGGCAGATCCTTCTGCACTTCATTACACCCCAGCAGGAAGAATGCTGTGAGTGGGAAGGGCTGGCACCCACCACACACAGGCTGAAGCAGTTTCTGTACAGCATCATCCCAGGGAAATTAGAGTCTGAAATGTGCCCTCTCTGCTCTCACCAGGCTCCCAGGTCACTCCTGCTTGGTGCTTCTCACAGGCTCCTGCAGGGATCTGCACTTTTCGGGGTCAGCGCAGGATTCGGGAGCGCACACACCCCTGAAACATAAAAGATACTCTGCACCTCCAGTTCCAAACTTCAAATTTCACACCAGACAGGCACAGAGGGACTAACAGAGGTATCTGACCAACATTAGAAAGTAAGAAAAACAATAATGCTGGAGTGTGAAGTGCGCATTGGAGGGTGACCAGAGGCCACAGAAGTGGCTGATTTCTATATACAAAGAAACATTCTTTCTCTATTGCCCATTTCAAAGCAGCAGCTCTTATCCTCATTTACAGCTAATCTGCTAAAACACACCAAAGAAGTGGTGCAGGAGTAAAAACCACTGAATGTTCCAGTCATTTTACAAGCAACATTTAATTTTACTGAGTTACCGTGTTAAGCTGAGCAATGGAAGGAAACACAATCAAATGCTCGTTGTATTTAAAGAGCTTCAGAAAGATCAATTATCTTTGTATGGATAAGAAGCTGCTATCGATTTCAACAGTGTTATTCAAATTCCATTTAAGTAATGAATTGCTCTGCTTTTTTATCAGCAAGAGGAATGCATTATGGTGGTGCAACCCAATACTTAACACTGCTCGAGCAAGCACAGAGCAGTGGCTTCCCTAAACCAGGGAAATCTCTCCAACATCGATCTTTCTAATGGAATGGAGTAGGAACAGATTTCTTTTCCAGTGTTCCTACGAAGATACTGGGCAGAAACAGTGCATCTCTAAAAGATGCAAGGTAAAACCTACTTAGAGATGCCAGCAATTCAGTCCAGGGGCCGTACCTGGCTGTGCAGGTGTAGGTTACCTTCCAGGGAAATTCACTGGCATCCAAAGTGTCTCAAAGAAGGAAAAACCTTGCTGGACACCTAATCAAGCCAAGCAGGTCTTTACATATTACCCAAATTTTTTTCTTCCACATTTTAGTCCATTTGAACAGGTGATTTTATGGAAATCCTGGCTTTTAAACAATTCTGAACATCTCCACAGTTTGAGAAGAACTTAAAGCAAGAGAAAAGAAGTTATTCATGGTTTGGAAGGACAGAGCTAGGCCTAGGAAGAAATTCTGAGGAAAATACAAGACTATTTGTAGTACTTCTTTAGCATCTCCTGTCAGCCTGCTTGATTACAGCTTGATTTTCTTCAGTCAAAACACAGCTACACCCCCAAACAGTTGTGTGACTCCAATCAATCCACTTTGTGTTCACCAACAGAAAAATTAACATTGCGGGGCCTCAGCCTAGGAGTTTTTTTTATTATTTTTTTTTGTTAAGATTTTTTTATTAACTTCTAAGGAAAAAGAAAAATATCAGAACTGATAGCACCTAACTCCCTGTGTAGATCACAGCATCAGAAAAAAGCTGCAGAGAGAATCTAAGGTTTCTAAGATTACCTTGGCAACCTTGATAAAAGAACTACTGCAAGAGAGAAAAAATACCCATTTCACATAGAACACTGCTCTCTACGGGAAGGGCAACTAGGAGGCACAATTTTAAAGAGATTTAAAATTTGTTTTATTAAATTTAAGGGTAGTTTTCAAGTCTGCCCACTTCCAAACTGCAGGCAAAACCTCATCTTTCCAAAAGATGTTTTGGAACATCATTTCTCTCCATCTCTGTTCAGGTGGAGAACTGCACCTGGATCAGCAAGCCCTGAAGTGACAATGTAGATCCAGTGGCACAGGGCTCCAGAGAACACAGTGCAGGGAATGAGGACAGGGTTTCATTTGGTGTTGGGCTTCTGAACAAGTTCTGGTTGCCTTTTCCTGTTTCTCTCTTTTACCTTTCCTCACAATTAAGAAGAATTGCTACCCCAGCCAAAACCAGCACACTGAACTGTTTCCAAAGCCCCTCACCTGTGAGATTTAACTGCTTTTGCAGGTTTTATGACATTTCCAACCCGAAGGATGAAATGCTGACCTGCAGTTTGGAAAAATGCAGTATTGGCTTGCATAAGAACACCTATGCTAAGGAGGAAGCAGCATCTTGCTGCACTCACCACCACAGCTGCTTGGAGAACCTTCACCTTCAGCTGGAGAACTCACACTGAAGATTGGAATGGTTTTCCCAAGCTCTTCGCTCTCCTGATTACGCAGGGACTGTCCTGAGCCCTCCCTCTCGGACAGCCAGCTGCCACGAGTTACTATTTTCTTATTTGCTGGCTAATAAATCCATACTGTGGAGTTTGTAATTGTCCCATTACGTTTTGACTGGGTGCCTGTGAATAACCCTGCTGTCAGCAGCAAACACAGCAACCATGGGATGTGTGCAGCGAGTTTGATGTGAGAAATGAAAAATCAATGTAATATGCCCTTACTGTAGGCACCTGCAGATAGCATCCAGTAGAATTGATTAAGTCCTACACAACAGATAATAAAGCTAATTAAAACCCGACTGGCACACCACAGTGCAGCTCCACATTTAAATGCAGTGGTAAAGACAGTGGAAGAAGAAATGAAAGAGGAAACTTAGATATGACTAATGGAAGAAGGTAGCAATCCACACCTAGATAAAGGTTTATTATTGCCCCATAAAGTCAAAACACATCCACAGCGTTCATATTTTGCCTATCCTGAACACAAAAAGTATAAACTCATAGGTTGCAGCATAACTTTGACACATTTTTTTAATTAAATAGCAATCCACATATTCATGTTTTTCTGCTGAGATAGAATAATTTCCTGTTATTCTGCTCCTAGATAATCACAATTTTAAAGATTTAATGATTCTATAATCTTCAAGGAAAGTATCCAAAAAAAATCTGAGACAAAATGAAAATATAATAAAATTAGCACCAAACCAACTATGATGTGACATTTCCTGCACTCCTGACGAACCCAGAACTCCATTTAGGTGGAAGTTTCTATATTGACTGCATAGATACCCCTGTAGTTATAACTGCCGCTTTGAAAGGAAGAATGTGATAAAGGAACAAAAGGAAGGAAGCAAGGGAGGAAAAAAACCATTTCTTATTTTAATTGGTTGTTGCAGAAGAAACCCTATCCTGGATGTAACTCCAAAAACCAACTAATTCTCAGTTTCATTTCTCTTGTCCGTTCCTAAAGCTCATTCCTTGAAAGCATAAAGCAAACAGAATCCCATCAGAACAATCTAGTTTGCATAGGAGATGAGACTGGAAACGATAAATGCCTCTCATTATCTAGGAAAACTTTCAAAAGAATAAAAAGGTCACCGTTGTTTGTAAGCAGGACAATATTAGAGACTTCCTCAGAATTGTGTTAGAAAGTTCTGAAAGAACATTTTGCATTTTGCTATTATCAAAGAACACTTCAGACGGGAGTAAAGTTTGGCGCCCTTCAAAATAAACTTCAGAACAGCAGGGGCAAAAGAAGCAGTTCTGTGCTGTGTAATTCTCACAGCAGCTGTGCCAGGCTGCAGTGCCCGAGACCCCGAGCAAACACAGCGTGCACTGCCTGCTCCGGGCAGCAACTGACTGAACAAAGGGCTTCTGGATTAGACAAGGCTACATCTAGGTTCGCTTATGTTTTTTATACCTGGCTAATCTGGGTTGTTCCCACTGAGATACGCAGAGCAGACCCAGGGGACTCAGAGCAGGCAAGCCCAGCCCAGGCCAGCCCAGCGCTGCTGACCAGGGCACGTGGTGGAGCCCAGCTCCCAAAGCCACAGCAAAGATGGATGGCTTCAGTTCCTAACCACTCAGCACCTTCCTTCTGCCCACTGGTATCCTCTGCCATGTGTCCAGGATGCACTGGTAACTGGGCAAGCATTTAGCCACAGCTTAAAGAGGGTCCAGAAGCCAGTGAATCTCCACATCCTTACTTTGAAGCATTCACATTTGATTTCTGTGTTCGAAGTGTTTCCTGCTTGGAGGTGTTCTACACAAGCCTTTCAGAGGTCAAACGAAAGGCAGAGGACCTGGAGTCCTGCAGTCCTGCACAGGCTGGACGTTGGTAATTGGGCCATGAATTTTCTGTTTGTCCAGCTGCTGGCTCTTTGCTGTCCTGAGCAGTTTAATCCTTAATTGTCCAGCTGAAGGACTGTGGCATCTCCAGCCCTCCTGAACCTGGCTTGTGTAACTGGGAACCACTTCTGGTCTTTATTAAAGACCAACACACCCACAGGTCAGAAGGATGCTGGTGTAGAGTATAACACCAGGAAAACCACAGTGCAAGAGCAGCAGGAAAGTGAGCCTGGCCTTGAAAAGCTGAAACCACGTTTTTGTTGAGATCTGGTGCAACTTGTTATACACATGGTGTGTTAACTTGAGCATAACAGCAAAAGGTCCTTTAAATCAATTTAAATCTTAAGATAAATTCTTCTAACAAAAAAAAAAAATCCAAAACTGCCTGTACTTTGCTTTTGTGCAGAAACTGCATAAGGAAACAGATAAAACACTGTTCTATATGATGCATCCTTTTCTTGTGAAAAGATACTGTGAGTGACAACTCTCCTGTGGTCTCGAGAGCAAGCTGCCTAATGAATAGCAAGAGCTCTTTAATGTTAATGAAAACATCCTGTCTAACTCCCCTTCAGACACCGTCTTTCACTCTGTGACTATCACCTTTTAAGTTGCCACAATTCCCTGCTCTGAAGGAGCAGCTGAGCTTGTCAGCAGCCCGGGTGCAATGTCAGAGATTAGCTGAACTGCTCCTGTTCCTGTTAATGGAGTTACCTATTAAATCCCCACGTGTTGGGTTGTCAAGTTTTTATTAAGCAATAACATCTCTGGAAGATTCCAGCTACCAAAGGTTTAAAATGAATGGTCTGGGTTTTTTCATCCTTGTATTAGACAAAATGAAGTCTTCCTTCTGACATTTTAAAAATCTATCTCACATCTATTTCTAATAAACAGAATTTCCAAGGGCTTAATGGGGTATTGTGGTGACATCCAAATAGCAGAAGAGCAGATTAGAACTTTCAGTGACTGGATGGAGAATTTTATGAGTAGAATAACATGCAAAACCATGAGAAGAGCTCGAGATTCCTCTATGCCACATGTACATATGTATCAACTCTTTCTGACATTTTAGGTATTATGTACAAAAGAAGAAAGCAGCAGGCTTCGGATGAATTAGCATCCTGTCTTCTTGGTAAGGGAGAATAAGGAATCTTACAGTCTTGTCGTGTATCTGCAGAATTCATACATTTCTTACCAACTTTACATCTCTATTAGCCATATGTAGCAAGTCCATCTGTTTTTACTAAATTTGACTATGAAATCTCTCCATGCATATGATAATTACATATTGATCTTGAATATATTCTTGCATACTCAAATATTCAACTGGAGCTCGTTGGCCAATCTCCTTATGGTAATTAGTGGTTAGAGGAGCTCTGAAAATAATCTCGTTATGTCAGGAAGGAAAACAGCCTTTTCAGAAAATCCAGAGTTTTGGTTGTGTTAGGGCTTTTTTGTTATTTTTCTTTCCCCCTGGATTTCAATAAAGGAATTATCAATGCAGTAAACAGGGAAGAGAATATGAAATTGTGTCTATGGCAACCATATTATAGCTCTCCACTTTGTATGTCTCTGGCTTTTCAATAGATTCTCGCATTCACACTCATTTTTCCTGTAAACAGGTCAGTTAAAACATCTCAGAATTATTTCACAATTGCTACCGACTACAAGACTGGATCTGTAAATTCACATTTAAAAATGAAAGAGTCTTTTCAGGAAGAAAAATGAAAAAAAAAAAATCTCTACTGAGCTAATTGCTTCCTAGAAAGCTCCTGCTATTGTTGCTATCTGGCACCAAACTCTGCTACTTGCAGACAATTATTGCAAGAATATTTACAAGAGGACAAGTGCAGTTCTGTAGGAATAATATATTTTGAGAAGAAAAAACATCCAATGTTTCTTTCTAATGATATAAATGTAATTTCTAAACTTAATTTGAATAAAACTTGTGTGTCTCCTGTTGGAGGTGGTTTCGGGCTTGGTTTTGTTTTCCATTATCCAGAAAAGACCTGTAAGTGCTATCTGTAATAAAATTGATCTGTTCTGAATTCCAAGAATGAAAATCTGTCTTTAACATCCAGATTTGTTTCTGCTGATACAGGGAGCTGTTGCATTAAGGTGTAACAGGTGTAAGGTAATTTTAACTATTAGAAATGTCCATGCTCTCACAACCATGCTTCATTCACACTTGTCACAAGAGACTTCTACACTGGCACTGAGGGTTATGAAAAACAGAATTTGACATAATAAATAAAACATACCTAAGAGGAATGTTTGCAGGTTACTACAGGAATAAAAGAATGCATTATTTTCATGTAATAATTCAGTGGCAAATGCTGCCAACCCACAATACAAACTCTTTTAACTTGTCATAGATGTTTACCATCTATTTTCAGTGAGCTACACATTTCTCAAACTCATTTTCTCCAAGGAACTTTCTCGAGACCTCGCCAGCCTGTTTTCTCTGAGGTGAGCTCTGCACACCCTGCTACTTGAGTACAGCTCAACCCTAATCTAGATTTACCCTCATAAAAATATCAGAGCCTTTCAGTTAATGATTGTTTGAAGGAAGGGATAGGACATGAACCCATGACTTGATATTAACTTTCAGAGCCTCCTTTTGTATCTTTTTTTATCCCTTTAAAAACATGATGCAACTGATTTGCACATCACTGTTTTAAAACAAATCCTCTCTCTTGGCCCCTAAACCATATAAAGATTTAAATCTTTACTGTTATAAAGTCTCCTCAGACTTCTCAATGCCTAATAAAAAATAATGACAGTTAAAACTGTTTTAATACTCACATTCCAGCCCCCTGCCTACCTCTTTCCTCTCCTGGGTACTGTTTTAAGACACGTTCCTTATCCTGGGCTTCCTTTTACATTCCTTAATGAGCAGCAGACGGGTCTCTTAACTGTCCTGCACATAAATGGATTAAGTTTCACACGAACAGAGATCCCCAGGTATGTGTTAGGAAAGCTGTAAGCAATTGTGTGAGATGGGAGAGACTGGAAACGTAATTCACCTGCTCCTGACAGCAGAGGCACCAACCCTCTGCAGCATTTATTTTGACTCCCAATGAAAAGACCCTTTTAACTTGTCGCATCTTTTATTCAGCAACTCATTTTCTGCTAAGCATTAAAAGCCAGTAGGGTGTGAGGATTTGTTCCAAGGCTTGCTGAGATATTACTCACACAAAGGAGTTGCAGATCATTTCTGCTGAGTAAAGCCACTGGGGATGTTTGAAATTCAAATGCATCTTACCCCCACCCAGCAGAGTTGTTTCTTCTCCCTTCTCTTTGTTACTCCTCCCAACACTCTATTTTGCTCCACATTTTTCTGCAACTTTTACTCTTTCCACTGTAACTTCTGAAAATAATAACTGTTTAAAACATTTGAGAGCATTATCTACATTATTGTTCCTATCTCCAAGAAAACAATGTTCTATTAGAACTGCTTTAAGTTTACAGGTCTACCCAACATAATATTTTCAGGCAAAAATGATCAAAAGTGAAGTTTGATTTCAGGATGAACCACTACCATTTTGGATGGGTCACTATTAGGTCAGGCCTTTTTTATATATATATATATATAATTCCTCATATTTCTGGCTCTTGGAACCCTGCATCAAAGCCAGGCCTGCTGGCACCTGTAAAGGTAACGACCCCATGTAACAACAAATCCAGCAGCAAATACAATCAGAACCTTTTCTTGGTAGATTTATAGTATCTCTCTCTCACAAACTAAGAAATTACAAGTTCACACACTTACGTAGAGAACAGCATCGTATGAGAAAAGAGAGACGTTTCTCTCTTAGGGACATTTATGATATAAACAAACCCTCTGTAAGAGGGTACAAATCCTGAGTGACATGAATAATTCACTCCAGTACGTAGCAAAGAAGCAAATTAAATATGACTTACATCAATTTATTCAATTTATTAATGTTTTAGTCATTAGCCCTCATTCCTTGTCAAGCACAATGATAATGCCAATGTTACATTCAGATTAGAACCAATTATCCAGGTGGCTACTGGAAAACACAAACTAAGGAAAATTATTAAAATTTGACCCTTTCAGCACGCTGTTGAACTGAACAGAGAACAACCTACAAACGGAAGACATGTAAATTAACATTCCACTATCTGTAAAGCAAACCTTCAACAGGTTTCTTAGAAAATAGACAAGAACTGAGTTCCCCACACCTGTATTTCAGTCTGTCTTGTGTTATCCAACACCCAGCTCCTCAAAGGCTCCTCTGTTACATGTCCCAGTCTTGCACTTTGGTACTTCCATCACAGCCCTTGGGTTAGTCAAGAAACTACCAGATAAAATACAGAAAAGGACCCTGGAATGGAGTGGAATTCTGTCATACAGACATAGATTCTCATTGCTTTTGTACCCTGATTTTCTCCTCAGCAACATGTTATATTTCTTTTATCAGTGTCGGAGAACCTCTAAAGTTTTGCTTGGGCATTCTCCACGGAGGTGGAATACATGAATGTGTAGCTGATTTAAAAACGAGCCTAAACCTCACCTCCAGGGAATATATTCCAACTGGTACCTCGGCTGATCCAGCACTGGTTTAACTGGACAAGGGCAGGGGACAAGGCAGTAAAAACCACCATGATTTGCTGGTTCCTTGAGAGATCTGCTGCTCTTGGGGGCTGGCAGCTGTAAGGATGTGGAAGAAAACTGAAGATGTAATTGCACCATTATTCAAGTACTGCTAGGGCCTCCTTACAGCCCCGCAGGTCTGACACAGATACAGCAGCAACGGGAGAACAGCAGAACGGGATGCACAGAGGCAGCAGGAAAAGACCAGGGGGAGTGAAAAGGCAGCCAGGCACTGGGTACAGATTGATTAAAACGAGGGTGAAAAGGAAAAAGAAACACTGTGTCCAAAGAAAAACCAGATTTAATTAGTATTTCCACCAGCCCAAGACACACTGGCAACCGCTGAATTTGGCAATCCCTACAACCCCATCTGGAACCACCACCAGACTCTGCCCCTGCATTGTAAAAGCAAAGCATAGTGAAAGCTTCCAGGGGCTGAGGGACACCACCACATAATCCCAGCCCTGCAGTAATCCCTCGCTGTCCAAAAGTCCTAATCCACATTCGTACAGTCACAGAGAATAAAGGCTCAATTTACAGCAACTCCAGTTTTTGGGAGTACAGCCTCACCAGTGTGGCACTGCCACCAAGCCAGGCAGGATGTGAGGGCACAGCTCAGCCCAGCTGACACTATGAGAACCCAAATCACCCACAAATTCAGGCTCTCCTCACCTGTGATGCCTTAAATCTCTCACCAAAGGTTGTCCAGGCAGTGAAGGTAATTCTTCAATGGTAGATGGGAGACATCTGAGCTCTGGAGAGAAGCAGGATTTGGGATTGGTCGGCCTGGAGAAGAGAAGGCTCCAGGGACGCCTCACTGCAGGTTTTCAATGCCTGAAGAGAATAAAGAAGAGCTGGAGAATGACTTTTGACAAGGGCATGGAGTGATAGGACAAAGGGAATGGCTTCCACCGGAGAGGGCAGGGTTAGATGGGATTTTGGGAAGGAATTGTTCCCTGGGAGGGTGGGCAAGCCCTGGCACAGGGTGCCCAGAGCAGCTGTGGCTGCCCCTGGATACCTGGCAGTGCCCAAGGCCAGGCTGGACGGGGCTGGGAGCAGCCTGGGACAGTGGGAGGTGTCCCTGTCCATGGCAGGGGTGGGATGGGATGAGCTTTAAGGTCCCTTCCAACCCAAGCCATTCTGGGACTTTTTGATTTCACAAATGTCTCTTTTGCTTGTTTCTGGCCAATTACTCCTGTGGAATTTCATGGAGGAAGCCAAGCTCCTGAAGCATTTCTGAATCTGGGCCTTTGTGTCATGAAATTCCATGAAAACTGTCATGTGTCATAAGCTTATCTAAAATACAGATTTTAGTGGAAAAAACAAGGAGTATGATTCTATGATTCTTTGTGCAGACTGGTGACAGAATGTCAGTGTTCCTTAATGTATTATATTAGGAAGAATTTCAGTCTGAAGCATAAGCATTATCAGATAGATGAGCTTAAAAACAACCTTGGAAAATAATCATAAGTTTTATTTTTCTTCTGTTGTCTGATCACTAAAAAGCATCTTTAAAAATTTATCTTATAGGGCTGAGATGAAGAAAACATGCCTTCAGTGATATTTGATTGCTCCTTGGTAGATAATTATTTGTTCAAAGAAAACTACCCGAATTTCCTTTGCAATCCTTTGCTGCCATCTGTTGGCAAGGAGATGTTGAGAAGAAGCAATTGGTTGACACAAATGAAAACTAAAAGGAAATGCTTGTCTACATCCCATGAAATGCATAAATGGATGTGATTACAGTTGCATCATTTGGTCTGCTGTATTTTTTTTTTCCTCTTGCTGCAACCTTAGATTTCAGAAAGGGCGAGATAGGTGCTGAAAGTTAACACTGCCAAAATTCCCGAATCTTGTAAAGCTTAAAGACATTTTCTCAAAAAAGGAGAGGAAGAAAAAAAAAAAGAAACAACAAAACAGCACCAAAAAAAAAAAAAAACCAGATAAGGAGAATGGTCATCTTTTCAAGAGACTGGAGATAGAGGCAGCATTTTTTTCTTTTTTATATTAAACCTTCATTCCAATGGGAGTTGGTTACTGCACCTCGTGCTTTTTAAGGTAGCTATGTGTTTGTAAGCCTCAGCACTAGAATTGAAAGCACAAGGCCTGGCTGCGCTCTGGCTGGGGAGCCTAGCAGGTGAATTCACCATTATTACACTGAGCCTGACTGAAACGTCACCTTTTCCATCTTCCTGTTCATGAATGGCAGATCTGATCCAAACGAACAAGCACCTAAACCCTCGCAGCAATTCGAGCCAGGCGGATGCAAACTCCACGTGGGTGTAGAGGCGGCTCTGAGGGGATTCAGGTGCCGGTGGGAAGGATGAGAGCAGGGCAGCTGATGTGCCCCGTGCTCACAGCAGACACGCAGAGCCATAAACATCCAGCCCTCATTAGCTCCCTGACCTCGGGCTCGCTCACCGACCTCGGGCACTGCTAATGATGGAAGGCAGGTGAAAAACCGAAGCAGGAATCTGATCCCATCTCAGGCTAGAATACAAACATTTGGGCTTGACTTTGATGGATAAACTCTACACCGAGCCCAGAGAAGCCAAATGAAGCAGTTAATGTTGATGCTTAATCCCTGAAAATGGGCCTACACTTTGGTGCTATTTCTTTAATTCCCAGCTAATGAAAAAAAATGACCATTCTGAGTTAATCAAATTACCCCAATCACAAATCTTAAAAGTATTAGGAGTCAAGGAAGATGTCTCCCAAGTGCTAGCATTTCACAATTGGACACTTTCTGAGGCACAGCTTGATGGATATTTTAAGGATAAATTGAAAGATACAAAGGATTGGGTCAATCGGTTCAATTGGAATAATCTGCTTAGTAAGTTTTTACAGTAACCTCAAGTGAGAGTTATACTGAGATCAAGTTTTTGCACTGGCAGCAAGTCCTTTTGTCCTCTAAAATACCATCTGTTAGATTCAGAACACAGCAAAACCAAGACCTCCATCGTTAGCAAAAAAGCTCTATATATTTTGGGTTAGTTTTTATTAACCTCAAAAGAACAAATTTCTCTGAGACCACAAAAAATTAGGGAGAAGCTCTCCAAGTGGAAATCTAAAATGATATTAGTGCCGAAGTCCAGAAATATATGGCATATCCAAGTTGGAATGAATTTTAGTACCAAATCACCCCCTTAAAAAATCAAAAATATCCCAGTTACCAGTATTGCCATCTTGCAAAAGAGAATTTTCCAGAAAATGTTCCCATTTGAACTCCATTTGGAGAACTGCCATGAAGGGATTTAGTCTATCTTAGCCAATGTCAGCTAATAATTTATCTGCCCAGATAATGCATTGCAAGATCTTTATATTTAATCTAAGTCCAAGAAAAATATTCAGGAATAATGAGGGTTCTGTCGCAGGTGTGCTTTTGGAAAGCACAAAATAATCCGTTATGGTTACAGGGTGGTTTTCCACATGCAAAAGTTCAACTAGATCCTCATGTCATGTATTAAAGCCTTATAGACCTTATATATAGCTATATATATATAATATAATATATATAAAACCTTAGCTCTTAATTAATATTTTAGAGTAAAGAAGGAAAGTGATAAAATTTATCTGTCTTTCAGGTAGAAAGTTTTATTTTGTGGGAAGTAGGAGCTGAAGCCAGTTACTGTAGTGTCATAAATCTGTTTGTAGGCCAAGTTACCAAAGAAATCCTTCTGCCTTCTGCCTCCCATAAACCATATTTCCAAATTATTTCCTAATGTGGAACACAAGACAGGACTAACTAGAAACACTTCAAAAGACTGACAACAAGTGATAGGTTACCTTGATTTTATTTTAAAAAGTTGAGACTTCCTTTTTAAAAGAGAAATGTGTAAGAAACAAATTTTACACTGTTCTTGTACTGAGCATCAGTTTCCTTTTTCCATTCTTGTGGGTTTAGTTTTCAGCTGCAACACCTAGAAAACCAGGTTACCTTTCTTTTAATTGACACCAGATGGCACTGCAAAAGATGAGCCATGATAAATTCCGGACCTGAATAACACGGAATCATCCTAAAGTCCTGGAAAGGTTTCGGCTGGAAGGGCCTTTAAGGTTGTCTCGTTCATACTCCTCTGCCATGGGCTGTGTCTTCTGCTTTGAAACCAAGTTTAAAGCCAAGCACACAACTGCATTTTCAAAGTATTGAAAGCCCATATTCAGATTTAAGAAGAACAGAGCAGCTGCAAACAAACCTGGCGTGCAAGGTGGTGAATTAAAATCGAAGCTATATTTGTGGAAAATCTCAAGTGAAAAAAGACATGCATACATTCTGAAGATGCCTGCATCTAATGTGAAAGTTTTTTTCCGGAGAAGTTAGGTTCTGTTTATTTTACATTGAACACACTTATAGCTAGCTGTTGTCTCCTGGCAGTGTTGCCCAAAAATACCTGCAGCTTTTTTAAATAAAAGTGTGTAAGTAAAGCCTTGCTTACAGTGTAGATCTGAGCTCTGAGTACCTGTCAGAAATGACACCTCCCGTTTCAGGAGATTCTCCCTCCAAGACTGTTTTCACTCCCAGTGTTCACTGTATTGCCTAAATTAAACATTCAGGAATCCGTGTGGAGGCCAGGAGCACAGCTAAAGGCAAGCGAGCTGGATTATCGCGTTTGCTGGCACAGCACGCTCTGCCAGCTCTGTTCCCACTGCTGACACAGGAACGGGAGGAAGGGAAAAGGAAGGGGAAGGGCATCTGTGAACTCGGAACTGTCAGAAGGACTGCAGAGGTGTTCCTGTGTGCTACTGACCCATAGCCTTACCTCCAGTAATGCACTCCGAGCATAAACCTTCTCCTGAAATGATTATTGCCATTATCAGCACTGCTGCCATCAGAGGAAGGACCTACCAGAGGCCAGCACAGCTGGGGAACTGGACTAAGTGATGGAAAATAAAAATGTGGAACATAATCTAACAGTGCCTGAGTCTGATAGAAGCTGAGGGAGCTGCTTTGCTTTAGGACAGCCTCTGTACACAGGGTAGCAGCAATAAAAGTGCTTTTAGCATATACAGGGGTAAGGCCATGCGGCCTCTAAGGACTTGACCAAAGAATTTTTGTCATCATTTCTTGTCTCAAAACTGTATCCTACAGAAAAACACAAAAATTCTCTGTGGCCTTGAATGACAGTATCATTTTTCTGCCCATATCCATCACCTTAACCCTTTGGGATGCCCTCCAAAGCCTGGCTGCTGCAGCAGGTCCAAGACAGAGCTGAGAGCAGCTCCTGCAAGGTGCTTAACATGCTAATTTTATTTATTTATTCAAGACTACTAAAAGGTGTAATCATTATGCCCCATGTCAGCACAGGTAAACCTTTCCTAATTTTTTGATCAAGTGTTGGTATGCAATCTGCCCATGGAGTTTATATTTTCTGTAGGGCTAAGGAGAAGTTTAATTTTTAATCCCTTTTGTAATCTGCTTTAAAGACAGAACTGCACTGCTGTCCACAAGGAATGCCCAGTTTGGAGCTAAAGCCTGCTCCTAATGAATACACTCAGCAGTACTTTAAATATGCATCTTAACAACCCCTTCACTTCTCATGAATTCAGGAGCTGTCCTCTCAAGGCACCTTTTTAATATTACAGTATTCACCAGAAAACTAATTTTGTTACAGTGAACCAGCCACCAGACATTTTGTATTCAACCATTCTGCTGCACAGACAACATAATTGCAAGGAAAACAGGACTGACTGCACAAGATTCATTCAGCTGCTGGTTTAAAGTAAATGTACCCTTTAGGAGATATTATCCTCCTGAAACCTGCAGAGCTGTGCTATCACACAGATAATCAGAATGAGGAACATGGGGATAAATCAGGATTTTTTTTTTTTTTACTTCTGTTTCTTAAGGACCACTACAGACATGACTGACCATTTCAGAAATGAAAGAAGTTTTCCTTCCTTGCTATAAAGAGGGTTTTAGAGGCTAGACTTGTCCATGAGACATATTTATGACATTCACTCCTGGACTGAGTAAGTATCTTTTAAACATTGGTCAAATATGATTAACATATTTCATGAGCTATATGCAAACTGTTCAGGCATGAACTGAATGAATAAAACCAGTTTTTAAATGGAAATATTTTGTTCCAGATGATGGTCAGAAGGATGGATTTAAACCTTTTATAATGATGAGGAAAAAGANAAAAAAAAAAAAAAGGGGGGGGGGGAAAAAAAAAAAACCAAAAAAAAAAAAAAAAAGAACAAAAAAAAAAAAAAAAAAAAAAAAAAAAAAAAAAAAAAAAAAAGAAGTTTTATTCTACCTAGCCTTGAAACATTTAATTATAATTAGGACCAGCTAACACAACAAGCATAGAGAAAAGATGACAATAAAATCTGCCACTGGCCTAATGATGAAGCATGTGAGAAAAACCATTAAACTTTATCTCAATTAGGCCCATTATTATCACACCAGTCTACTATGCCCTACAGCCTACTGGAAAATTTAAAAAAATGGGAATCACAGAGACAGCTTCAAAGCTCTATGATCATACAAAAATCCTAGGGAAGAAATGAGAATGGATAGATGAGTTTAAGTAGCTTTAAAAGAAAATAGAGATACCGAAGGAAATAAAACAGTAATCCTATGTATTGACCAGTTACCATTGTAAGAAGTTCTAAGCCAGATGCTTGCTTCCCATAAACCACTTTCTCTTTTCTTCATGAAAGGTTAAAACAGTTTCTGATGGTCAGATATGTGTCCTTGAAGCAACTAAAGTACAAAAATCTGTGTGGCATTATGAGCACTTCTCATTCAAATGGACAAAATGGGAACAAAATGGTAACTCTTCCTGTCCCACATGACACCAGCACATCACAAGTACCTCAAAACCCAGGCCACTGCCGTCCCCGGAACATTCTCTTATGGTTATGTATTATATATGGTTATATATAATTCTCTGCATATACCCAGCAGAGAATTTTGCTCCCACTTCCTGATTGCGGGTGCGGGTTTCATTGCCTGCCTTCCCCAGCAGAAACGCTGTGAGAGATTGCCAGGCACACCTCGGGGTGACGAGGTCCCTGCCGCTGTGGTACAGCCTCACTGGGGCACAGTCCATGATACAATTCCTCCCTGCTTGTGTAGCACAAAACAAGCAGCAAAAACCAGCACGACAGACACCGAGTCACCACATAAAACATTGAAAATGCCAGCTGAGACACACGTTCTATCCCTGATAATGAACGACACTAAGCAGAGCAGAGTAAAAGACAAACTTTAATCCTTTCTTTTAACGTTGATCACAGGCAGAATATTCCAGGGTACAACTCTCATAGCTGCCTAATTTTGGGGAAAAGTAACCATCATTTTTACCAAATACAGTTCCACTGAATTTAAAAGCTTCCATGAACTTATGGGCTTCAACAATCTCATGTAACATTTAGGCAGAACTTGCTTCACACAGCATCTTGATAACGCTTGAAAAATACATGGTAATCAGAAATGTATCCAGAATATTGTCCTTCTGTCAAACCCTTCAACATTCATTCTTTATGGGATCAAAAGTCCAACTATAACAATGGCATAATAACCTCATGATTTGCATTTCTTTCTACTCCTTGTCCAGAGCATGGTACTTCTAACATGAAAATAAAATAAAAAAACTCCACAACCAATAAAATCTCAATTGTCTGGCAGCTTGGAAGGTTGTGGGGTGTTCAAGGTAATATGCATATTCTTTAGTAATAGGCAAGGAAAAAGAAACGAACAAAAGAAATTTAATAATTTTGTTATCACCAGAGAATAATCTCTCAAGTGTTTCAGTAGAAAAATATTTTTTTCATGTTTTGTTTCTCCCATCTATTACCAGCACAGGTCTTCACAAGCTACAACAGGGGATGTCAGATTTGCTGACTTATAGACATTTATCCATTTACTGCAGCTCTCCCTCTTCAGAACATTTCTCCCACTGTGGATGATAATCACAAGCTGTTCTCTTTGTGCTTGGAGAAAAACCTTACCTGCCTGGTTTGGTCAAGGGCAACAGGCAAAACCTAAGTGCAAAGGAATCCAACTAACCTGAATTCCCTAAAAAGGACTAGAGAAGAACATACCCACTGTGACAAACAAAATTCCTTTGAACCAGGAGAAGGGTCCATTGTTTGGGACATTCAATTCCACAGCCAACAGGATTCCTGTAGGAATGTACAGTGTTTACATAATGTAAACTAACTCACGCCTCACAACAAAACATTAAATAAAATAAAAGAACTTTTGGAGCTTACTTGAAAGCAGCTGTGTCGCCCTGCTCTCTCAACCTTTCTGATTGTTTTGCATATTTTGGAGTCAGAGCTTCGCAGTTCTCATGGTTTCATGTAAATAACACCTGCTGTTGTTGTAACTGCTTTCTTTGTTATGAATTCCTTTTCCATGAGGAGAAAAGGTTGATGGACTCTTTACCCAACCAATATGATGGAAAAGCGTCAATCTCACATTCCAATCAACTGTAGTAATAAGATATCTATAAATACTGTAAAACAACAATAAAGATACTTCTACTACTTCTTTTCTCTTCTGACAACTGTCTACATGTGATCTTTCTGTGTCCACTAACGACACAACTGTTGTGAATTCCTGTAAAAAGCACATGGCAGCTGTAAGTCTATTTGGAGCCCCTGTCCCTGGGAAATTGTCGTGCAAGGTGTGTGGCAGACGAAGATCCTGGTAACACTCAGCTCGCCAGCCTGCTCCTCCTCAAATCTCCAAACAATGCAGGTGGCAAGAGCTCCCCATGCCTAGCATCTGCTCTGGCAGCCTTCTCCCCTGTCAGCAGAGCTGCCTGAAATGCTTCTCACCCCGTAATGTACTTGTGAAACAAATCTGCTGAACTGGAAGAGCAGGCTGGTTTATTAGTCAAGGAATGGGGGAGGTTGGAGTTCACACCCAGGGAAAAAAGTCTGAACCACACACTGGGCTTTAAACGCTTCTTTTCAGAAGCACACACAGAATTAAGTTCATTTCTGGCACACTACGCTCTGAAATGCAGATGATGAAGAGTAGAACTATAAAAAGTGCAGTTCTATAACTCCAGATAATTTTTTTACTTTCTGAACCAGTTAAGGAATATAGAAGCAATTTAGAATGGCTAACGTGGCATTTAGCCCGCTCCCAACAAATTTCAAATGTTGTGAGGAAATGAGGATTGATCTCCTGAATTTGATTTGCTTAATTTCATCTAGAAAAACAGGTAAAACCCCAGGAAATTCTGTATAATGGTATAGTAAGCTGTGATGGTGCAAAAAAGGCTTCAGTTAATCCCAGTTGTGCGATAAATAGAAGTAGTCACATGGTGCTACAGAGCAAATGTCCCTATCAAGCAGAGAAAGGCACTTATTCTTTGGAAATTAGTTCCACAGCAAGAGCAAACGATGACTCTGAACAGCAAATACACACTTGTGGTTCCTGCAGCTCAGGACAGCTCCTGAATAACGGAGCAATGTGACTCTTACACACCTCACACCCCTCTCTCTTTACAGAAGCCTGAAAAACACCAAAAGTTTTGTTTGTCTGAAATTTTCTTTCCTTACTACTTTGTGTAAATCCCAGCCAAAGTATGTTCTGCACCAGTTCAGCAGCACTGGTGACAATAATGTGAATTATTTGGTAGAACAGGCAACAACCAAAAGGACTGAATTTTACTGCAGAGGAAAATGTTCTGCCACTCGTGCAGGATCTACTGAAATCATTAACAGACTGGGGAACCTCCTCTGCAAAGAAAAAAAGGATCTTCCAGAGAAAAGATTATGCACTTATCTCCTCACTGATTTCTTCTCATTTGTCTGAAGTTCTTAGAAACAATGGCAATGTTTCCTTACACTAAAATATGTGGAATATATGTATGTAACATATAAACAGAAGTGTTCATGCACCCACAGTGTTCATGCACCCACAGCATTCTGGACTTCTGCGAAAAATGACAATCAGTAAATGCACGGGGGTGAAGTACATTTAGAGAAGTGGAAGTCATCTTACAAGTCTTGTGAAAATTTGACCAAAAGACTGATGTGAAATCACCGTATTGCCACATAAACAAATGACTACTGAGTAATTACACTGTAATGACTATAAATGAGTGCTTAGGGGGGCTCATAGGAAAGACGGGGACAAACTCTTGGCAGGACCTGTTGCAACGTGACAAGTTTTAAATTAAAATGTGGCTGTCCCAAGCGCTCACCCTACGTGTGTCCCGGCTAGCTCCCGCTTAGGACGCGGCCGTAGGATGGGGCCGCCTCCGACTCAGGAACCTTGAGTCGGACAGTGGCTAAGGAGCAGGGAGCTCCTTGCAAGAGCAAGCAGCGAGCTTTGCAGGTGAAGAGCAGAGGGAGGCACCAGCTGGCCGGGTAATCCAAGAGCAGTTTATTCTCTGAATCCTCGTCCGGCCGGCTGGGACCCAGATAATGGGGAGCGTGAACCTTTAAAGGGGGGTGGGCACAGTAGGCGTGGACGGGATTCGGCCAATGGAGGAACACAAAGGGAGTGAACAAAGGAGGGTTTACATTT
The DNA here is from genome assembly GCA_013389985.1 of Dryoscopus gambensis. Lineage (NCBI taxonomy): Eukaryota > Metazoa > Chordata > Aves > Passeriformes > Malaconotidae > Dryoscopus > Dryoscopus gambensis. Next base: position 265,072 of record WEIT01020522.1, on the reverse strand, counting down.
GCATAGAACCAGTCAAACTTCAAGGNAATCCAAGAGCAGTTTATTCTCTGAATCCTCGTCCGGCCGGCTGGGACCCAGATAATGGGGAGCGTGAACCTTTAAAGGGGGGTGGGCACAGTAGGCGTGGACGGGATTCGGCCAATGGAGGAACACAAAGGGAGTGAACAAAGGAGGGTTTACATTTGCATAGAACCAGTCAAACTTCAAGGGCATGAATGACATCTTAGGCAACTAATAAAACGTCGAATAACATAGAACTTTGAAGGGATAGAGGAAGGGTTTGAGGAGGATTGACAGGACTCCGGGGCTGGGGCTGGGTGATGGATAGGGAATATACTGGAAAATTAGGAGGGGAATGGGTGATGGACACAATCTCAGGGATAGGACAACAACCTTATAAGGGAATGAAAGGATGTACAACAATATGGGGGAAACTATTTTTAACAAAAATAGGGGTGTACAGAACCAACCATTTTTTGGGCATACCAAACATTTCTCAAATTAATAAGCTCACCACCACAAAAGAAGGTCGGTTTAGGTTGGATATCAGGAAAAAGTCTTTTATAATGTGGTGAGGCCCTGGCAAAAGCTGCCCAGAAAAGTTGTGCATGTCCCATCCCTGGAAGTGTCCAAGGCCAGGCTGGATGGGCTCTGAGCAAGCTGGGATAGCAGGAGGTGTCCCTGCCCACGGCTGGGTGTTGGACTGGATGACCATTAAAGGTCTCTGCAGCCCACCCAGTCTGTGATTCTGTGATCACATTCAATCAGCCTCTGTGCCCAAGGCAGCCGGGGGAAGAGCTGGTTTTGAACTTGCAAACACTGACCTTGACTTTCTTTGAGAGGTCTGGGAGCCAATAGCAGAGACCCACTGCTCTTGCAAACTCCTGTCTCTGTCACTGCAGTGTGTGACGCAGGAATTTGGGAGCTGGCACTCAGGCCCTGTTACTTGGAGATACATGCTCATATCCTTCTGTCAGCTGAGAGATTAGAATCTCATTTCACTCAGATAATATTCTCTCCAGGGCAGCATTTCTGCCCGACAGCAAACAGGGGAATCCTTTGGAGTTGTCAGAAAGATCCTGAGGAAGGATCAAGAGAGAGATGGCATCCACAAACTCAGCACAAGGAGGACAGATCCCAATTATATAAGGGGGTTTTTTTAAAGTCATAGTTTGTACTTTGCTGGAGAGAAGATTGTGAGTCTAGTTCTTCTATTTTAAAATATGCAAGGAGTAAAAAAGTAAATAGAGGGGCAGGGAGACATTGATTGCCAGATAGCACTTCCCTGGAATCTGAGATTACCAGGATGTGCCTGCAGTGTCTAATGGGAGGCTGCAAGCAGAGAATGACAATCTCCAAACAATAGGATTAAAGTGCTCTGTGCAGTTAGGACTGCAAAGTATTTGAATAATCCTTCCCAAGTTGAAATGGAGAAAGAAGTAATTAGATTTCTTAGAGAATCAGAGTTTCTGGCAATACTATCACTTTAGAAAATGTTATTAAACTTAATGAACACCCATGTTTCTGGGGAAGGGGGGAGAGGGTTACGAATTTGTATTTAATTTTCTTAAAATGCAACTCTCCTAAAAAAAACCACCCAAACCATAGAACATTGATTTTATTTTTCTGTCAGCTGCAAGTATAAGCCTAAACTTCGCACACTCACTGCTGAAATCAGTAATTTATAGTGGATGAATGCTTCCAGTCTGTGCCAGACTTAACCCCCACTGAGAAGCAAATGTTAACCCCCTGTCCCAGGGCAGTGGATCAAAAGTGGGGCTCAGCTGCAGGGGGGAACAGAAACAGCCCTAACCCTACCTGGCTTCTCAGGCCCCAACACAGCCAAGCAAATATTAAACAAAATGACTGCTCAAAATAATATTTTGGCAAATACAAAATTGACATTTAAACATGGTGATTAATTATTAGACTTCTGATGAACTCTAATTTGAATGAATAATTTCTATATTTCAAATTATTTATGAGTCAGAGGAAGAGCTGTTTACCAAGACTGTTCAAAATACTTTGTCAATTTCTACAAAGGACAAGCCAAAGCAAACACAAAAAAAAAGGAAAATGAAAGTTTCTAGAATTACCATCTTACATTATTTTATAATGCACTCAAAAAGAAAAGTGTTCTGTTTCAAGTTTTCCTATCTTCAGAACAAATCAGAAAACAGTACAGCTGTTGCATGCCAATGCCTTTTAGAGACAAAGGCATCCCAAGAATAAAGCAATTATTAAGATAATTTTGCTGAGGAAAGAGATGACAGACAATGGAATGGATCACACCAATAAGTCAGATAAAACCCAGCATGACACGTGAATAAGACAGTAATCAACACTAAAAAGGAAAACATTAAAAACAACACATGTCATTTCATTATGGCAAAATTAGTGTAACTTGTCACCTCAGCTAAACATAAAATATTTCACCAAATGGTATATAGTTCATGATGTAGTATAGAGCATGGTCCAATTACAAATTAAAAAAAAGAAGAAAATTCTTGCAAATACTTTACACCTGGCACTTCCCAAGACTGGAGCTGGAGATTTTCTGTCAGCACAGCTAAAGGAAAGGGGTCTGATGGTGCAGCAGCATAAGCTGACTTGGAAATGGGAATAACATTTGGGACAAAAAAGATAAAGAAATTTCTAGGGAGGCCTGGAATAAAAACAAAACAAACCAACCAACAAGATTGAACAAATCAACAAAAAAACCCCTAACACCAGAACTTTGCATCAATTCAATACCTTCCTCTGAGTTCAGATTACTGCTTTTGTATCGTGTGGGTTGCTTCAAAGCTCTGGAAATTAACTCAACTTCAGCACTGAAACCGCTTCCCTCACTATCAATTTAGATCATTTCTTATAAATAATGCTTAGTGAAAACTTTTCACACATCAGGGTAATATATTTGTTCCTAGAAATTCTTCCTCACAGCGCATATGCAATTTAAAAGACACAGAACCAGTCTCTATTTCCACTTCAGGCTGATTTTATGGACCCTTAGGAATGAGGCAAAGCTGGTTTTACTCTCAGGTGAGGGACTGAAAAATGACAAGCACAAAACCGAGTTCCACAAATTACCCAACCCAAGTGCAGATAATGAAAACCCCATCCACTTCCATACTTATCTAATATTAAATCATGTAGCTCTAAAGATTTTTGTCTGGAACAAATCAGAACAATAGAATTTTGACTGTACTAGTTTACAAAGGAAAATAAATTACCACTGTTGGACTGCATTGAAATTCTAGATGTAATAAAAAGTAGCTAATTAACCCATTTATCACAAATACCAACCAGGCCAATGGTTTTTGTAATTATCAAGACAATTCAATTTTTGCTTTAGTGTGCAGGCTTGTTTGCCCAACTCAATTGGAGATCATCAAAATTACTTACAATACACTGTCTAGCAAAGCATGACAAAATTAGTCTGCTACAACCAATTAATTGAACTTAATAAAGCTTTTAAATTATTTTTGTTTATTACCACTGCTTTGGGGTTAATGATGTAGTCCTTTTTGGCTAGGAGGAATAATTAATATTTTTTTTAAAGAAAATTAGATTTTCAGTGTGTTAAGACAGACCAAAAACTCTCCCTAATGGGTAAATAGTAAATTATTTTTCAAATCCAATACTTAAAACAGTAATTTATTCCTCTAATAAAAGCCTCTGCACCCATGCAGTTGTTTGTACACACACAGACAGATTATAGGCAAGATCTCATATTACTAAGGATGATTGCTGAATTACTTCTCAACAAATATGTACTAATTAAAATTAATACTTATAAATAAACCCCTGTTGTCTTTTCTAATGGAGAGCAATCTGACCATCATCATGTGGATACAGCTCTATAAAATTTCATGCCACAGGATTGCAGTTGATTAGCTATAGTCAAAAACTGCTAAGTTAATTGCTTTAATAAACAATGTCAATGCAATTAACGTTCAGAGAGTCAAATGAAGTCATGCCATGTTCATCCAAATATATTAATGCTGAGAAATTCTAATGAAATTGCTCTTCTCCTTTAATATAAAGAAAACAATGTACTTACTGAAAACTTTATTTGAAAACTATTTACTTGTTCACTCATGCCAGGAAGATTCCCTGTCCTCCATACCTTAACATAAACATTTCCACCTGCAGAAGAAACAGCTTATTTTTGGAATGAGGGAGGTGTTAAGCATGATCCCATTTCGGAATTATCAGAAAGAGAGCTGTTATGAACATCTTCATATGTCTTTTGAAGTAATTCTTCAGCAAGGGGTAAATGTTGCATTATTAACATCAATACTCTCTGCATTTTTAGCAGCAGGTAAAGCACAGAAGCAGCAGATTCTCGTTAGGAACTGGCCTGCATGACCAAACTCTCCAGATCAACTCTCCATTCAGAGGGGATTCCAACACACAAATCCAGTGTTGGTGACTTTTTCAGCCTTTCTGTCTCTGATCCACACTGTCCTGGCACCTCCTGAAAACCAGAGTGACAGAACATTCATGGGATAAAAAAAAGGCAGAATAGAATTTTTCCTGCTGGAGAAAATTGGAACATTGAAGTCTTCCATCTCCAGCTCATTTTGTGACTTGAAATATAACTTCATTATAAATTTATAGCTGGAATAACCTGTTAAGATCCCCTAACTATTGCTTTGTGTACTATTAAATGTTAGTGTTTATTGCTTGAAATACCAATTCTTATTTACAAGATTTTTCTCCTTCAGTAAATCTCATCTACAATAACTGTGTCATTATCTGCTGTCTGTTATCTTCAGTAAAACAATCCTTTTTCTACCAACTACTCAAAATGTTATATCATGAGAATAACCCAAAATGATGCATCACAGTACAATTCATCAAGTATAGAGTTGTAAACAAACCAACTTTAAGGAAACCGGTTTTTAGAAAACAGATTCAAAGAATGGAAAATAAGGAAGGTCTGCCAAGAAATGCTGATTTTAAAACTAAATATTCCTCCATTCAAATGAGGGAACAATAAGTTATAGGAAAGAAATGCTTCTCAATTATCTTATCCATACAATTTAAAAACAAAAGAGTTCATATTGTCATTTTTCAGACATTTGATAAATGATTCCTCACTTGCAATGGCAGGAAATATCACTGCACTTATGTGAAAGTTTTCCAGCAAAGAACCATTTCACAAGTAAAACACTGAACTCTGTTTCTATTGGCTGTTTATTGTAGCTTCTCCAATTCTTCCTCAATCATTCATAACAGCTTGGCTTGATTTAAA
>WEIT01020522.1:189203-259575 GCA_013389985.1 Dryoscopus gambensis | reverse complement strand
AAAATTAAAGGAAAATCAAAAATCTCTTAAAAGCTTGAAGAAATTGTTTCTAGAGACCGACGGTTGCCAGTTCCTTTTTGGCACGGTTTTTCACACATATTCTGCTTTAGAGAATCACAGAATGAACCAGGCTGGGAAATGCCTCCATAGTTTTGATGGAGGTGATGCTACCTTCAGTCTGATGATCAGAGCATGGCCATCTTCAGAGCTTCCACTGTGCCATTGCATTTCCAAAACGTCTAAAGGCATGAAATCGGTAAATCAAGCTGCTTTTTCACATCACATTCACAGCTTTTCTTTAAATACCATCTGTCAATTCTTAAAATGGGGTGGAAACTGCTGCCTTGGAATATTGAAGGCCCTGAATCTACAGAGAAATGCTTGAGAGCCAAACCGTAAAGGTTACAAGATTCAGAACAATAAAATCACCTTATTTTTAAAATGATAACAGAAATCTAACTGCGGAGCTTAGAATATTTGAAATAAATAAGCCTGACAACTTCAGTGATCACACTTTAACAAAAAACCTATGAGCACAAATTATTTGTGAGATTAGACTGCAACATACTCATCAAAATTTTTGCAAAGTTTTAGAAAAGTCTCTGTGCAAGTGAGTTACTGCTTGTGCTAAGCATAATGAGATATAATTTAAATGATTTGTTTCTTCCATTACAATGATGTGTATCACAGAGACACACTCTAGACACAAGCAAACATTTAAATTCTCAATCAATAACGTGCTCCTACTTTACTGCATTTCATTAGATAGACAGTCACCTGAGTTATTATAAAGCAAGAAATTACTGAGGGTTAAACCCAAAGCAACTTCAATTATCCCTTTATTCCAGGCATTTGAAGTACTTAGTTATTCTTTCAGATTCTATTAAGACATTATTGCTGCTTTATTGCCAGTAAAACAGTATGTTTTCAAGGCTTTATAATAAGATGCCAAAGGAACATCTGTATGTGGAACAAGCTGTTGGGTGTTTCCCTGGGAGATTTGTCAGTTGTGCTGAGTTCAACAAAACCCATACATCTGTGCACAGAAATGTGTGTGCCAGGACATGCACTGCACTGTGCTGGAGTCATATTTCATGTTTATAAATATTCATTTGGGAAATTTCCATGCAAATGTCATTAGCAGTGGTCTGTCTTCTGTAAATAAGCTTTTAAAGTACAAATCACATTTGGAGGGTTATTACAGCTTCTAAAAGCAAAGGCATCTCAAGGATTCTTACTTCTCAAAGGCAAAACCACATTCAAAGCCAACATTTATTGGTGAAAGCCTTGCTACTGGGGACATCAGCTTCCAGCTTTGATGGAGTCCCACCAAAGGATCATTTTCCCAATCCACTTTTCCTTCTGTAGCCCAATACCCGCTTCTCCAAAATTCTTCAGGAAAATGGCAGGAAATGGTGACTCTGACCAGTGTACCCATCCTCAAATGATTTATGTGGGGCTTTGCAGGTACCTGGTCTCCAAGTTAGACACAAGGACTAGGAGTAAATTTATCCCTTAATGAAATTAAGACAGACAGATGACAGAGATGTGCTATTGGTTATTGCATATTCAGAGATACGGGACATGAGACACACCATAGCTCCATAAAAAATATAAAGAATCACTCAAGACAGAAGTATTTCTGCCTTTACAGAAAAAAAAGTGCAGAGCAGTAATGTTTCACCACGGACAAACACTGAAGGGTCCAAGCAGAGCACCACAATGCTCCCTTTCAATGAACCTGAACAAGTTTGATGCAAAAATGCTCCCAGCACACTTGAATAAAAATCCTATTTATTCCATCTCAGGGGTTTGTAGAAGTTTACTCATGATCATTAAACAGAAGCATTTAAGGAGATAACAGGCCATTGTGTGCAGAAAAATGTGTCTTGATGGTTATAATGGAATGAGTCTTCCCTGCTCTCCATGAAAAACACAATCAAGATGCCTCTAATAGAAATTAATAAAATACTAACATTTTGGGGATTTCCTATAAAAAAAGTCTGAGAGTTTCCTAGAAATAGGTAAGCATCAAGAACAAAAACAAACAACCAAAACCCCCACCGAAACCCCAAACCAAAAATGCATGTTTAAATCGAGAGAGCCAGATTCGAAATGCAAGCAGAAAGAAATCAATTTATCAGTTTGGTACTTCCTGTTTAGAGTTTGTCTTGGTTGAAGACATTTAATGCTAATATTACCACAATTCAGAGCAGTGACCAGGTAACACTGGAGGATGAACTGGAGAAGCCAAGAGCCAAGAGAAATGGCATTTTCCCAGCTACTCCAGCTGAGAACAAACAAGCTCTCCTTCAACAAGATGGCAATCACAGCCAAGAAGTTTTGTCCCAGTAATATTTTGGTTTTACCTCAATCTTTCCACCCATTCAGAAGCAGCAGAATCCAAAACTGTGTAATAATAAATCAGCATAAGAATTCTGCATGTTCTGCTCACTTCTAGTCTGGCTTTTGCTGTTGGTGGTTTTATTTACATAATTAATTACCACAGCAGTGCTAACACAATAATAAACACTCATTAATTCAAAATATTTACCAAAAATCAATTATTTCAATCACACACAAGCTCTGAGTTGCTTTATAGTCACTATTCCTACAAAAAGTGAAATGTCTGAGTCACTCTCACTTTGATTATAATTGGGAAATGAAAGTACTGTGACTTTTAGTCTAATTACTTAAATAAGTAATTGCTTTTAAGAACCATAATGATTCAGTGTCTGCTTATCTAAAAATATGTTTCCACAACCAAATCATTTGTGCTAACAGCCAGCAAACTTTGTGAATTATGAACATCTGTCCACAAATGCACACAAAATAAGTGGTGCATCACTACCAGTGCATGCTCTGCCAGTGGGAAAAAGGAAAATTTACCAGGTTGAGAAACCAGCACAAGAGGCTGTGGTGCTTCAAAAGGGAGATTTTGGCTGGGGCTGCAGCAGAGTTACACTTCAGTACCTTTGTGCTGAACTCCACAGGACTGCAGATGTTCTGTTTCTCTCACCTCAAACATCAGTGACAGACTGGTACGATTGCCAAGGACAGAAACATCTTTTAAGTGTCTTGAGATTAAATGGTTCTGCTGTTCTAATGTTTGTCATCCTTGTTTCTGCTTAAATTAATTGAAAACAAGGTGTTCTTGTTAATTTCTTCCCTAGAACATACCTGTGCTGACAACTTAGAATAAACACGAGGGTGAGTGAAGTGGTTGGCAATGGAACTACTAGGAAAGTTAAGAAATTATATTAATTTAAAGTTTTATTCCATTAACAATTTCAAGGCTCTAGTCCTAAATTACAATATTATTGCAATTCATCTGGTGTTTCCAGTTGGATCCTGCCAGCATGTGGCCTGTGCATAGTTCAGGCTTAATTAATTCCTCCCAGTTCCTATTGCCCTGCAGAACAGATCTAAAGAATAATCCCAGAAGACCAAAGTATTGTAATTCAAGAACTCACATGAGATTGTTGCAAGTCTTACGGAGACCAATTACACTAAAGGAAAAAAAAGTTATCTTGAATATCATATGGTAGCATGAAAAATTAGCTTTCTAAAATTTTAATGTAATAAATGAAGATTTTTAAGTGAAAAAATAACCTGTGATATCCAACTGTTTTCAGTGCATAACTAAAATTACCTCCTGTACATTGCATTTTGAATATTTGTTTGTAACACTCATGAGGGAAGAGTGTTTTATACTCCCCAGAATGTTATTTTTAAGGGATTATGCTGATATCGCATCCACTCTTCCCAAATCTTAGAGAGGTTTTTAAAGCAGTGGTAAACACAGGTTTGACTCACAGGATGGCAAAAATTCCAATAACACAGACGGAATGATTATCAGATATATATCCAAACTGGGGGAATAAATCCAGTGGTTGAGAAACAAAACCAAGTTCTCACATTTTAGTAAACTCCTAGCGAGATTTACTGCACAGACAGAGTGATTTTTTGTAGCATGGACCTAAATAAGCAGCCTTGTATGCTTTTCTCTGAGGCAAAATGTATCAAAAAAAGAAAGAGGTGAGTATCAGTCATCTTCTCACTGATCTCATTAAACCTCACACATGTATCCTCATAGATGGATGTGTTTGGGAACAAAGAACAATCTAAAAGACACCTAAAGTTATCCCAACGTGTAAATATTTGCAGAAAACCTCCCCTGTTATGGCATTATTAAACTGTTGCATTATTTGATTCAATTTTTCTGTCTTTCCTAATTTGGTATGGACGGTACTCTCTTCACCTGGAAAAGATTTTCTGTAAAGTTACAGATCTTATTTTTCTACCTTGTATTCTCAGAAAAAGAAGTATACACTGAATAATTACACACATTCTAGCTGGAAACCCCTGAAAATACAGTCTATTTTCACATAAAATTTATTCCTCCTATTCACAATCCCTGGTTTATGTTTTTTTTTATTAGTTAGGACAGAGTAACCAATTGCCAAGGAAATCATAGCTTGTGAAGTCTATAAGAAAAACATCTTAATTTCACTGTGGACATTTCTTTCTTTCTCACTTGAGCAGAGAAATATCAAATCACTGAAATTTATTATCCAGAAATCCTTGCCTATTGAAGACACTTTAGCAAAAAAGCCAACAGAAATGAAACAAAAACCAGGATCTGTCAAACCGTTTATCAAAGTAAGGTCAGTACCAGTGAAGATGTATAGTCCACTTGTACATTTTCATATTTAGAAAGCCTGAAATCCATTTATTTCAATAAACAGAGGCATTTTCCATAAACTAACAGCCCATGGCAGCAGTCAGTCTCGGGATTTCTCATATGGGAAGCATTCACAAGTCAATAGGATTCATTTCATAAAAACCCTGAGATTAAAATGGACTAAAATTTTCCAATACTTCTGCGTTTCAGTATGAGAATGCTCTCCAGTGCTTTTTTCCTCCATCTGTAGTTCACTTTCATGTCAAATTCTGTGTTTACATTACTTAAACAAGCAAACTACGGCAGCACACACCGAGGAAGCACAATGTATAATTGGGAGATGATTGTCACCAATGAGCTGCTGTTTGAAGGGCTGGGAAATACAGCCAGGTAGAACTGAGTGATTTTAGACAGGCATGGGCACAGGAGGGCTGCAGGATACCCAGAGGACAAATCATGTTCTACAAAGCAGAGAAACTGCCCAGAGCTGGGGACTCCCCATCCCTGGACGTGCTCAAGGCCAGGCTGGAAGGGGCTCTTGTGATAAACAAAAGCCAAAAATAGTTGATTAATAATATTTCTTCACTGTTATGATGGTTGTACCATGAATAATTGTTAACCATTTTTTAATTTATTTATAATTGTTCATTACCCTATGGTTGTAAATGTTTGTTAACCATTTTTTATTATTTATTTATAATTGTCTATTACTCTATGGTTGTAATTGTTAGCCCATTATATTTGCCACTCGCTCCTTTATTATCACTCCCCTGCACCCCTTTTCCGTCGGGAAAACCACCCCCGCTGCTCCCCAGAATGGCGCCTGTGACTTTAAGGAGGAAAATGGCGTATGCAAATGAGGAGCGTCAAGGCACCATTTGAGGAAAAGAAGCCCTAGAACAACGAGCCAACACACAATTGAAGAATAAAAATGATGTCCCTAGATCGGGAGGGAGGGGGACTGTCCCCCAAACCCCTTTCTCAAAATGTGTGTGGGTCACCCTAACCTATAGAGAATGGCCACAGACTAGGACCCAAGATTTCGAGCCAATAAAAGGTCTTACGGTCTCTCATGAGGACGGAAGCCCCAGCTCTGCCACTCAACGTGACAAAGCTGCGCTCCTCCTCCTCTGCGTTGATCCTGGGAGCAGCGGCGGTGTGCGCAACCCCTCGGACCCACCCCCGAGCTCATCATTTAATAAAGGCATCCTAAAGGACATGTCGTCCTGCCCATTCATTTCAGCTCTGAGCAGCCTGGGACAGTGGAAGGTGTCCCTGCCCATGGTTGGAACCAGATGATCTTTAAGGCCCCCTCCAACCCAAACCATTCTGTGATTCCAAGTGATTTGAAAGTCCTCTGCTGCTCCAGTCGGGGCAGAAGGTCACCAAGACACTGCCATATATTTCTTGTAATGAACAGTCGGGAGATTTGTCTCCATCTGAGCACCCCGAGCACTCCACCAAGAGGCTCAGATCCTTGCAGTGGCGAGCTGCTGGTGTTTGTTGGACACCAGGGAGTGCATATCCATTGAGACAGCAGCACGGAAGAATTAATCAGACATGGAAGAATGTTTCTCTTTTAAATCCCATTTGCATTTTCAAATAATTTTTCACATGATGAGTCTACAGCCCCTGCAGATTAGCATTTTATACTTAATAGACTAAGAATTTAGGGCACCCCAAGGGCGGATAATTAAGGTTAATAAGGTCTATGGTCTGCTCCAGCCCATCTCCTTCGAGGTAAATAACCGTGTTCATACTGCTTTATATTACATTTTCTATCTCACTGATAAAATTAGCATTTTATAATCTGCGTAAACATCCCTTTAAAGCTGTGGGGTTTGCTAGCCATGCTGGTATTACTTCAAAATCCAGATTTTCACCAGTGACAATTGGTTAGGACTTGCAGACACGAATTTTAAATCATCTGTGTTATAACAAAATCTGGTTCTTGACACATCCTTTTGAATACAGATCCCTTCTCTGGCCTCTCCAGGTCTGCACTAGTTTGTTATTAACCCTCCTGCTTTCCTGACTGTTATAACTCCTAACTGATCAAATAATCTCATTATTTCCAAAATCTGTTTACTGAAGTTCGGAATAGTTTCATTCCCTTTATTTAGCATTAGGTTTTCCCGTGAATCTCCCCCTTGCAGCTCCAGCCTGCTGTGCAAGGCCTGCCAGGGCTTTGGAACAGATTATTAATCTGTGCATTTCCCTGCATAAAGCACGGTAATTCTTGAGGATTTTGAAAGTTACACAAGAATAACTAAAAAGGGCAGCTACAAAGCCCTGTCTTTACAATTTGTGTCATTCCAAGCAGAAATCCACTGGGCTCCTTGCTGTGCTGACCTGCAGGTCTTAGCTCTGGTTATTTCAGCTGTCTAGGAGCCACACGGCTTTCAAAGCATTATTTGGATTAATGAGAAAAAGCATTCCATATCTATATCTATATCTATATCTATATATCTATATCTATATCTATATCTATATCTATATCTATATCTATATCTATATCTATATCTATTTGTGTGAGTGTTTATGGGGTGTTCCTTCCTTTCTCTACTTAGATCTTCATTTAATGAAGTGGAGGATACAGACAAATTATAATTTCTCTTTAGAAATAATCCGGCTGCAATGAAAATACTCATCTGATTTCAGGAGATTACCCAATTATTCAAGTAAACCACAAGTCTGTAAACTTACAGTCTATGATCTAGACTGTATTTGAAATGTGTTTAAGCATTTGTGAAGGTTGAAGGTTAACTGTGTTGTACCTCCCAAACCCGTCAGCACAATGAGCTGGCACCCCACAAATACGCTTTGCTTTATGTTCCTCCCGCTTTGCAGCTTTTAAAGCACAATGTTATTAGTGCATCTGTTAATCCAAGAAGAACACCAGAGCTAATTATGTAAAAAATGTTAAATTGCTGGGAAAATAAGTTACCGAAGTCAGCAGTTGTTCTTTTTCACACTCCCAGCATGTCCCAGGATGGCATCTCGAGGCGCAATTAGCTTTGTCAGGGCAGCTGAATTCAAACACACAAAGTTGTCATTTTTTCCATATTAAGAAACATTATTAATAAAGAAATTATAGCAAGTTGTCATAGACTACCCAATTACTGGAATAACAATCCTGTTCTCCCAAAGCTCAGGGGAACTCACAACACTGAGGTGGCAGAAGAAAACACTGTACAGTTTCCTGAAGTGAAAGGGAAGCCAGGCACCATTGCTGTTACTGACGGGCTGTTTGGGAGTGCTGAGAACAGATACAACAGGAATACAAAATTCATTTATACCCTGCAAAAACTGGTGTCAGATCAAAACCAGTTAGAGCTAAAGCTTCATATTTTATCCTGCATGCAGAGACACATTAATAGTAATGACTAGGATGATGACAAAATGTCTCCCACAACGTGACATAACCAAGCTTTGTATTGTAATTATGAAATATCAATGGTGTTTCTTGGCAAGGAATAATGTCTTGCCTCAGCAAACTTCCTGTAAGATTTCTCATGTTTGCTATCTGTTTATGCAAAGTGAGGCTGTACAGAAGCTTAAATGTGACAAGATTATCTGCCCAGGTATTTCTTGCATACTGATCACTGTGACACCCATCTGTCAAATATTAATCTTCTCTAATCCTGTTGCCAAGTCCTTATTAAAATCACAATAATTAAAGCAATTAAAAATTCAAATAGAATAAATAAAGACATTTCTTACCAATTAAAAGTTAAAATAATAGAAGCAATCTTCAACAGACAGGAACTAGAAATAGTTGCACTAATTAATAGCAGAGTCCAAAATTGTTTAAAATATTAAACTGAGAGTTTCTTCATATCAAGAACTCCCCAGAACTAGCTGTAACGCTTAATCATACAGATATCACTTCCTGATTTTTGCATAAACTGGTAACTTTGGGGGGAAAATATTTGAGAAACTGAAAGATTGCACTGAATTTCTCAAATATTTTTAGACAACAAACAAATGATTTCAAACACATATTTGACTAACTTTAAAATATGAACTATTCTGAGTGAAACACATTGGTTTGAACAAAAAACAAAACTTCAACAGTTCAGATGAATATTCTTTGGAGTGGGAAGGTAAGGAATGGAGTTCCAGCTATAAACCACGTCTCATCGCTTTCCCACACTTTCAGGTTTGAGGTTAATACAGCAGAAACAGGGGTCACCCTCATCCAGTAATACAGATAAGCCCTTAAAGTTTCACACTGACTTCAATGGATGCTACCTACGAGACTGAAATTAATGCCACTTCCCCCCTTCCCCGGGGTTAATTGTGTGTTTTGCTTCCATAACTTTCCCCTGCTCAGTGCTTCTTCCCAAAGTATGAAAAACGAATTTCACTCGCGTGGCTCCCAGCAATGAACGCCGGGGGCAATGACCATCTCATTAACAACTCGTTTATTTCCTTCAAAGTTTAGCCATAGTTCAACCAATATTGATCAAACACATGCAAAGAAGAAAAAGACCTACAAGATAACAATTCCACTGGATTCACAAAGAGTTTTATAATAAATACTTTTGAACTTCACTGATGACTACTCCCGCAAATGAAATTTGTTTTAAAAGTTTTTTTCTGTTCATAATGTCACTGTGGCTATCATCAGGGATTCAAAGGAACTGCATACTTAGAAGAATTAAAATATTTATGCCATATTTCTCTCTCTCATCTCTGATAACTTCTCAGAGAGTAAACTAATCTGATAGAACCATGAATATTTATATATTGCTCAGCAGGGAAAATTAATGTAAATTAAACAACTAATAAAGTTGGTAATATTTGTGGTACCCATATTTTCACAAATCATTCTTATGTGGCAACAGCATGGACTTTAGGAAATATTCCTAGAGCTGGGCTGTCACATGTCAGGGCTTGTTTGGCATCTGCAGGAGAGATCATTTATTTGCAGGGAGCTGCAAATGCAGACATTCACTTACAGCCTTTTATAAATAAAAGTGGCAACCATGAAGAAATGATTCCATCTTTTGCATGCAGTAAAGCAGACAGTTCTTGTTAGGTTATACATCCTCTAAGATTACAGTTAGCACGGACAAAATTATTATCTAACGCAATATAAGTAGGAAAATAGATCTTCTGGAATGGATATTAAAAATAGAGATTCAAAACACCATGGAAACCAGCTTTTGAGAAACCCAGAGAAATGCTACAGTACTTTCCTTCAAAATTATTTACCGAATTTTTCCACAAGATCTGCATTTTAATCGCTTTTGGGAACACTTGACTTTGCTGTGCACTAAAGAACTGCTGATAGTTTCAATCAAAGAACATATCATTGAAGATGATAGCCAAGAATACAGTCTGAATTTGTGTTAGACAACAGCAAGATGACATTTTGGATAGGATTAGCTCAATCTGTTGGGGTTTGGAGCAACCAACATTCCAAACAAGTCACTTGCTTGTTGTGTCCCTCTCTGGAGTACTCTGAACCACTCGGATGTCATCCCTGTTCCTATAAAAACTGGTCAGGAGGAGGTAAGATAAACCTTCACTTGTTTTAAAAGTTTATTTCATTTTTAGAATTATTTGAGGAGGAGAATTAGTTTCTAAGGATTCAGCTATTTTTCTTTTGTGTTTTCCTCATTAAGGGTTCTTAACCAGGGCAATTGGCAATTCCCGTCTTCTCCATGAAACCCATGATTTTTTTGCACAAATCCAAGTATCACCCATGCAAGTTGACCCCAAAAGCCAAGCACTGGTCCAGATGAGCTGTTCTCTGTGCCCTGCCCTCCAAGGAATGAAGTATGAACGCTCACCTAGCCTTCACCTGGAGTTCTGCAGCAGAATGGCTAGCTGGAAAAACTTGTGAATTTAAATTCCTTTGGGTTTTGAGGGAATCAAAAAAGAAACTGCACAGAGCCTACATATGGTATTTGAAAATATTTTTAACACCAAGCTCTTATCTGTTCTATTATCCCCCAGCACATCCCAAACATCTTATGTAGAACTGATTGGCTACTACTGAACTTACTGCCCTTGGAGGATGGAAAGACATAGGAGGAGAGTAAAATTCTTTCAAAAATGACATGTCCGTGTTTTGCAGCACATTGTAAAATACACAGGAAAATCCTGTATCAAGTTTTCTCCAAAGTACACCCTACAAGGTTTCTGTAACGGTAATTCTGACACTGAGGACTGAAAACAGGAAATGTTATGAAATCCAAAATACAGGAAAGCAAAACCACAATTAAATCTAAATAGCACAACAATCAGTAGGGGCTGGGAGCTCTAATCTTGGCTTGGAGATATGACCAAAAGCGTTTATTTCCATGCTTAGCAGCACTAAAATCAGGGACGAAAGGCATAAAATTTAATTAATAACTGTCCTGTCTATGGTCTGTCTACCTTAATTTGCACCACAGACTAAAAGTGTGGGACACTCCAACAAGACACTCTTCAGCACAGACTCCACATTTAATCAGGAACAACAGGAAAACAAAACTGCCCAGCCTGCTCCAGGCTGACCTCTTGCCTTTCACTGTTCACCTGCCTCTTGAGGGAGTTTCCCTATGAAATTTGTCTAAACCAAAATTGGTAAAAGCCCAGCAATTGTACTCTCCTTCCGTTACATGGGCTTTGAATGACTTTACACAAAGGAAGCCAAAAAATTTACGGCTGAATTTTGCCGATTTCCTTATAAAATATGAAACACTCAAGTCCTTAATCACTGGAGAAATCGTCCAGGAGCTTTTTAATTATGGAGCACCTGAATTTCCCTGTAGTCCCATGGTGATTTCTTCTAAAATGTGTACAACACACAACGCTCAGAGCATGAAATGGAAAAATAAGAAGTGTGTGGCCATAACAGACATGTCTGAAATGGTTTTGAAAGACTAAACAAAGAAAAGTCATAGATTGATTTCCTCATAATATTTTAAAGTCACCCCAGTGGAATTAGAAAACATAAGAAAAAAGAAACTGCATTATGCTGTACTTAAAATTACCCAGTATGAGATATTTAAACAAAGTACTTATTAAGACAGAATAGTAGCTAAACAGATCATTCACCACAGGATTGAATAAACTTTTAATAACTTCTTAAATGCATGCTTTGAGACATAATAAAATTACTTCCTGGCATTAGAGACTTACCTGATGTATAGATAATCAATAACTGCCTGTTCCACGAAGACAGACACCAAGTTACAGTTAATTTAGACTTGGGCTTCTTGCTCTGCCTTATGAATTACCAGATTTACTCCAGCAAGATCCACTGAATAAAAAAGTATTTATCTGAAATGCTGGAGGAGTACATTTCTGAATAACTACATGGAAATAGAGGTAGGCTGGATAGCAAATGCCTTGCTAAGCCTCTTCCATCTCCAATTCCCAGCTCTCTCCGAGCAGGCACTTATCCTTGCTGTATTCTAGGGAGATCAGCACTGATCTTCAGGAAATCCATAAATTAATATTAAAACGTGGCACTGTAGTACAATGTCTGTTAGTACATTAAAAACTCCTACAACTCTCAAGAACTTTCTACTGTTGCCACAAATCTGGCACGAAGCACTGACTGAACTGAAAACGAGGGTTTGGATTTGAGAGCCAATTGTCAGTGATGGCACAAAGAACAAAGGCCAAAACTAACACAAAAAGGTCAAAGAAAACATGATAGAAGCCAATTCTTTGAATGGATCACTCTGAGAGTGTAACAATTAGGAAGAGAAAAACTCCCTGAGCCCCCACCTGCTAAGGCAGAAAACGTGTTTCCAAAACTACTGACAGAAAGACTTGGTAAAAGTGAACACGGGGGCAGCAGGAGGTGACTCCAGCCAGTAATTAGGATGAAGAACTGCAATTTTAACTTGTACCCAGCACTGAGACTGGGCTCTGCTTCTGCTCTGCCACTGCCTGATGCAGCTATGAAGATGCACCACACACCCTCCTGACAGCTCAGGCCCTCTGATGTGTCAGGGGACCTGCTCCAAGAAGAGGAGCTCAAATCAGCGTCCCTCAGTATCAGAAAGGAAGTTCCCACTCTGTCCTGCTGTGCAATTCCAGCAATACACCCTGCTCCAGGCCCTGGGCGAGGATTTAACTCTCCCAGTGGCAGCAAACAAACTCAGCCAAACATTGCAAGGGTTTATGCTGTTACAGAGTGGTCCAGAAAGCCCCAGAAGTGGAAAAACAGCAAGTGTGGAACTGCCCAACTGGCAGCACAGGAAAAAGTTACAAAATATGGTTTCTAAAGCAGTGAATTACATTAACTTAAACTCAAATTTTACATACATAAAACATTAGATGTTTCATTTTATTTCTTCACTGTAAACAAATATTAATGTATTTTTCTCCTAATTTTAATGCAAACAGAATGAGCCATGCCATGGCAGCATAGAGAGGCTTCAGCTGAGGCTGAAATTCCCCAAACAAAGGGCTGAATAAATATACTGTGAGCTTGTTTAGTGTTTTAGCAAGGACTTTACCCTTCTTTTTTTTTTTTCTTTTCCCTATCTGAACAGACTTAGCAGAGTTTAAAAGAAGAAATTGGAGTTGAACTGACTTTATCAGAAATAACATCCCGATTTAGCAGGCCAGGCTACGTCTCAGACTGATGTCAAAATGTCAGATGATGTAAGGAACCCACACTGTAAATGTATCAGTGGTTTAATAACAAGAAAATTGACTTCACTGCAGAGCTTGAGTCCAAGAGCCTTCAGTCTCAGATGCTTGGAGAACAGCTTTTTGCTTTTAAAGGTCATCCGATTTATCCTGCCAGGTTCTGAAATCAGGTGAGAAGTTGTATAAAGGAAACACCACAGCCTGTTCTGAGATTAAGGAAGCAAAACAATGACAAAAACTGAGCTTGAGTCTCATTTCCTACTGTCCCATGCTGGACATTATTCTTACTTCCAGCTGTAGTGCCTGCACTCCCATCAGCTGCAGAGGATGGAAACATACCTGCCTGTGTTATTTCCCAGGGCTGATCATGTCTCTAAAGGGGTTCTCTTCTCATTGTGCCACATCCAAAACGCAGCAATGTAGAAGCTGTCGCTGAAGAGAAACTCAAGACTCCCTGTGGACTGGGAAAGTAAAACATGGCAGAGCATGATTTCTTGAGCTCTGTCCTGGGTTATCTGTATTCTGATTCCCATCTTCATGAGCTATTAAAGCCAGGTGTGGCAATGTTCCCTGCCTCCCCCCTGTGGATTATCTTTTGTTAATGGCTGTTCCCTGCCTCCTCCCTCTGGACCATTTTCTGTTAATAGCCCCAACAATGCCCTGCTGCACGACTCACAGATAACTCGCTCCTGGACCATCTCCTGTTAGTGGGCCCATCAATCCCACTGTGAGATGCCCCGCCCAGGGGGAGGGGCCAAGCATTCCCACATGGGTAAAGTTTGGAGGTTTTGCAACAAGGGACAGAGCTCTCTTCCAGAGGAACAGCTTTCTCTTCCACTGGATTCCCAAAGGAGCAGCTTTCTTCTCTATTGGATCCCCAGAGGAAAACTACACCCTTCGACAGGATCACTGCTTCAACAGAATTACATCTGCCAATTCAGGAGGACTGCAGCCACCGTTTAATCGGGCTGCTACCAACTCTCTGACCAACAGGGTGTCAGGTTGTTGTTTTTTTTTTTTCTGACTCTGTCAGTGGTTTGTTTTATTTTGTTTTGTACTCTTGCATTTATGTTTTTTTTTTTCCTAGTAAAGAACTGTTATTCCTATTCCCATATCTTTGCCTGAGAGCCCCTTAATTTCAAAATTCTAATAATTCGGAGGGAGGGGGTTTACATTTTCCATTTCAAGGGAGGCTCCGGCCTTTCTTAGCTGACACCTGTCTTTTCAAACCAAGACAAGCTCGTTCCCTCTGCCCCGAGGATCACGACGGGTGCGGCACTCAGGGCTCTGTACAGGCTCTGCAACAGGTCCTGCAGCCCCTCCCCAGCCCCAGGGAGAGGTGCTGCTGTCACAGACACAGGGCTGGTGCTCTGCCACCTGCTGCACAGCACAGCCAACGGGGGAAATGCTCGCAGCCAAACACGAGCCTGAATCCTGATTATTTTTAACTTCAGCGCCACTCTGAAAATAGAAGCTGTTTTTTCTGTGGAAATGCTTAACACCTCTCAGCAGAAATTTTGTGGCCACTGAAAGAATCAGGCAAGAAAAGAAATCACCCTGCTCCCTGTATCTCTGCACATCCCAGCTGTATTATTATTCTGGGATAGATGCCCTTCTTCAATTTGTTTACTGTATGTTTATTTCTTGACTGCCTGTCAATGAACCTTGACATGTCCTTGAGTTATTTGTTTAAAAAATTAATTTTATATTTATACACAAAGTTCAGTGTAACCTATACATGGGCTAAGTTATGCTTTCAATCAGCTCTCAAAAACTGGAAAAGAGCATTCCAGCATTCTAACTTCCTAGCAAAATACACTGATTTCATTTCATTTTTATCTGGAGTCTTCCTGCTGTGAATTGCCAAGTTTGTACACCAGATTTTCTGTTACAGTTCTGATATGAGAATGGAAACACAAGAACCCTGATAACTTACAGAATGGTTACGGCTGATATTTTATATTAAGGTACAAAAATAGAAACAGACCTCAACAATATGTATGACTGTCAAGCCTTGCATTAAAATAATTTTCTCCTGACATGAGAAAAAGAAGGAATATTTTTGCTTTTAAAAAACTATATCCTTTTGCAAAGATCAGGATCAGAACCTTGATAAAATACCAAAAGCTTTAGGTGGCAGGCCTGTGGAACCAGTTCCTTATTGGGTGTAAAGCTCGGGCTGCTGCAATAACCTCAGTGGTCATTGCATGTCCTGGTTGGACCAACGTGTTTTTTGCTCCCCTTTGGAAAAAGATGAGAGTCAGAATATATTTAGCAATTCCAAATGTCACTTCTATTATGGCCTATAAAGTTTGCACATTGCAGCAATCACCTTCCCCAATATAATTTATTAAATAGTGCCATCCAGTGGGAAGTGACTCTTAGCACAACGAAACTCTGAAAAACACAACGTTAACTCTAAATCTTACCATTGATGCAACTGCAGAGAGTATTTCCATGGTTTATCTTCTAAATAAGCTAAATTTCATAATAATCCCAACTTCTTGGCAATATTTTGGCATGCTTTATGTAAGATACAGAGGCAATAAAAAAGCAGGAATTCTCTGCTATGTGAAGGGACACATTAAAGGGGCATGGTGAGGTAGCAGTACCAATCCTAAATCCTTTTAGATCCTTGACAGCATCTAAATGCATGACAAGAGATGTTAAATTTTACTCCCAGAGGTTCTGAGTGTGCAGAAGGATAGGCAAAACACTGAAAAGGAGTCACTTGACTCTTAATTTTAATTCCACCAATTTATGCGTAACTGAATCCCCAGCAAAAAGTGTCAGGATCATGAAATAATTTTAATTTCCAAAGCACTTTTGTATTGTTTGCTGTTGAGGGAACACTAATACTGAGCACACAGATAATGTGTTAAACCATGAAGCATTCAGAGGGAGACAAAAATCTGCTTTCCAGACTCACCTGTTGCTATGGAGTGTTTACAGACCTGCAGAATTCGGAGCCAAGAGAAAGCACAGAAGTAAATTTCTGTGCAATTGGGAGAGCACTGAAGAGCTCATTCCTCTCCCCTGCTTTATGTTTCTCCATGAATTGCCAGCTGTGAATCACAGTTCTCCTCAGATAATGAAGCCTTAGAAATTTCAGGATCTGATGTGGCAATATAAATCTATATGGCCACCCCATTAGAAACACCTATCAGGGAGCAAAATGTGCTTTCTGGAAGTCATTCAATGCAAATACTCCTGCTTTTTTTCTTTTCCTTGGCATTTCACTAAAGAAATTATAAGATGATATATGTCATGCAACAGCAAAAACCACCAGACATAGTTCTATATGTGTAAAGCATTATGAGTAAAAGATATTGCAAGTGCAGAAATATTTTTGTGTGTGAACAGGACACAGTACAAGAAAGAGAATTTAGAAATGGGTCCATATTCTGGTATACAGATATCCATTGGAATTATGCCAGAAAAGGTGAAATTAATACATCTGCTGTGGAGAATAGAGTCAAAAAGAAAAGTTCGAAGTACAGCACCCGAGTCTTTTAAAATTGTAGCAGTACCAGGTATTTCTTTTGTTAAAATAAAAAAAAAAAAATCAAGTTATGAGCAGTGGCCTGGATATTAGCAGTCATTCAAAGTAAGAAGAAATTATAATATTCTTCTAGGCTGACATATTTCAGGAACAGCAAATGGTTCCATCGCCTTTGTTATTGCCTTATTTTTTACTTCTCTATTTTAGAGATTATAGTGGAATTCACCAATTCTTCACCAGTGCTTTGAGAACAGTGGAGCTTTAAATTATGCAATAATATATTTTAAAATTATCTAGGGATACTTGGAGATAGAAATAACAATAATTAGGTCTATTTGTAGATACAGCAAAAATATGAGTAAATTTAGGAGTTTTCTCATTACTATCAGCTATATTTACAGTAAGAGAAAAAAATATCTTTTTAACTTGTGCAAGTTTTAATGTCCATTCATGGCTGTTTAATAAAGGCTAGAGCAAATAACAAGAAAATAAGCAAAACAAAGAAACACCTCAAAACACCAACAACCAAGAAACCCAGCGAAACAACCTTTGTGCAAGAATTTCAGACAAAAAAAAAACATGACTAACATTAGCAAAATTTACTCATTAGCCTTCCCAAACCCCTTCCCGGTAATGGCGGCTTCTTGTCACATAATCAAACAATCTAAGTCCTCTGAAAGGTGACAAACTCATTAGTATTTCTACTGGCCTAGTTGATAAAGCTCCCTAATCCCCACGTCAACAAGAAAAGTCTTCAGAATGTTTTATTGCTGAGCACAGGTCGCCACCTCCGGCCGCCGTCAGGAGCCTGCCAAAAGCAGGCTGGGATCGCACCCTGGCACGGGCCAGACTCCTGGAGGTGGAGGCTGGCATGGTTAATGCAGAGCACAGCCAGTAATCCATGCATAAATACCCACAGCGCCCCTCAAATGAACAAAACCTTCCTGAGAGTTTAGGAAAACCCATGCCACCAAATGTTTTTCTTTTCTTATGTCAGGCACGGCGAGGGCAGGAGATAAGTAACCACAGCCTCCACACTCCTGCTCTCCAGCTGAGGTGAAATTCAGAGGAAAAGGAACTTTAGCAAACAAGCCATACCATGAATGGATGATTATAAGGCAAAAAAAGAGAGAGTAGGACCTTAAAAAGAGAAGCCTGAACTTAAATGCAGAAGGGAACAGGTAACCAAGGTAGAAATGGATCACACACAGCCACATTAATGTACCTGCACCTCCTTGCTTTTTCCAAGTTCCGGGCTTAATAGAAGATCTAATCATATAAATTGTGCTGAAAAGTGTGGAGGTGTTTATTTGCCAGCTCTGGCTGTATGTGAATGCACACACTTAAAATCCTTTTGGACAAAGGGTGAGGATTTGCAAACTGCTATTCCTGGCCCAACTGAACATGAACCCAGGTTTCTGAGGAAGGGTTTAATGCATTAAACCACAACATTAGTGCTGCAGCTCCCTATCAGTTGAAATGCATGCTGCTTAATAAATTTGGGATTTAAAAGTGAGAGAAAAATGAATTTCACCTACATCTTCCTATTTACAGGTTAAAAATAGCAAACCTTGCAGGCTAACAGTCCTTGTGGGAATCCATTGACCCCTTCTGCTCCAGGGTAATTAAAGAATAAAATGTTGGCATTATATGGAGAAAGAACTGTATCCCCTTGCTTATATTTCTCCACTTGACAGAGTGGATCTAAAAATAAAAACCTAGCAGCCTACAGATCATAAAAATGCTCATTACTTGAAACTAGTGGGCACTGGGCTACTGTCCAGGTTAAGTCACTTCCAACATCAAGTACTCCGTGATTCTTTGAACTCTAGCGGAGCCCTCTCTCTTGCATTGCCTTATCATTAGCTCATCACAAAACTAATTTTCAGTGTTTCCTTTGAGCTCAGAAACATTAAAGGAGAGAAAGAGAAGAGTGCACAAAGTCTACACCACTCTCTGTTGGTGCTTTGTGCGTGGCACAGCAGCTGTACAAAAGATGCACTGGACATTATTTTCATCTACTGGATCATAACAAGTAGATCCTGATTTTTAGTGGCCCATTCCTTCAGAAGTCTAACAAATCTCCACTCCCCATCTCTACTCCCACTAGGTGGAATATCCACATTGCCCAATATGAGATGCTGCAGGAAGTCTTGGAGGATAAATTCCTTTCAACGCTGTTTCCAGTGTTTGTTTTCCACAAATCCAAACCCCAACCCCGTATCAGCTACTGTGACAAATACCTCTACCCCAGCCAAAACCAGCACAATAATATGTTTGCATTAAATTATGAATATTTTCTGTATGCAGCTTCTTAGGAATTGATTATCTCTTCATAAATTCTTCCTTTTTTACACCAAGGAAAATAAGCCAGAATATTAGTAACCCAAAATCTTGTACAAATTATTCTAATGGCAATCTTAATTAATTTAATCTTTTTATAGGCACAAAAATTTCAAGCAATTAGTTTCTTCTCATTGTGCCAACAGAATTAGTAATATATTAATTATTATAGCATAAAAGTGGGAGTAATGTAACTGTTAATTAAGCTCAAAATATTGCTAAATAATTATTCTCATGAACATAGTTTTTACTAATTAAAGCATTATTGCTAAATATAATTTCACAAGTTATTTTATACAAGTATTCAGTTCTTAATTAAATTATCAGTTGAACAGAAACATTCAGATGCTGAAGTTCTGCAGTTTGGAAACAGTTATGATTAGTTGACTATATATTTTAAAGAGAAATGCGCCTGCCCTAAAAATTATTTGGCACTCCATAAATGTTCAGCAGCAGCTGAATTCAATCCATCAACTCATCACTCAAAATCAAGAGGCAGCATAGAAACGTACCTGAAGCTGGTATAGAACCAATAAACCCTTCGAAGGTATTTACTCAAATTAGTTGTACAGGCAAGTGTGCAGGATGAGGCGGAGGGGTTGGGGAGGGTTCTTTGTGGAGGAATTCTTCCTGCAGCATCTTATTCCTGCCTGCAGCTGGTGGCAGGTGGGCATATAAATGAATATGATAAAAGCCTACACTCTGTGAAGTCACCTTACAAGACACCAAAAGAAGGAAAGGAAAACTTTTCCTTGCAAAGGCAAGTCTTCACCACAGCTTGAGAGCTTTCAGTGTCTCCATTTTTCTCCATCAGCTCCTTTATGAAACCAAACCCCGAGGGTTCTAAACAGATCCATCAGCACAGTGAAGTTTGTCCCCAGTTCTGCATCGTACAGAGGCAGAATCAAATCTCCCCATTTATCTCACACTCACTTCAGTCAACACCAGAGTTAAACTTATCCAAGGGGTTGATGGCACAGTTGAGTATCTCCATTTTCCAGAGTTCTTTGAATCAGCCAAAATCCCCAAACCTATAGTGGTGAGCACTGCTTGGAAAGGGTCAGGACAATCTTTAGTTTGGCCTCTCTGATGCTGAAGTGAGCTAGGGGTTAAGGGTTGTACTTCTGCTTAAAATGAACAAACCCATCCCAAAAGCCATCCCACTAACGCAGCTTAGCATGCAGCATAATTATTGTAATTTTATCATTTTATGTTGTAATTTGAACACACCATGTCTAATATGAAGGAAGGAAGAAAACAAAAATCTTTGCTTTGGATACCTTTTCACAACAGACTTCAACAGTGCAGACAGACCCTCCAAACACATGAAAGCTGTTTTAATGTTCAAAGCACAAGCTCCACTGCTCCTGCCAAACTGAAGGGCTTCCCAAAGTAATCAGTATCATATTCCAAAATTACATAGAAGGCTTACTGCAAAGCTTGCTGAAGGACAACAAATTCCCTCTAGCTTTTGAATTATAAATACACAGAAAACATTTCCCAGGATCATGAGTATTTTCCAGACTTGGCAACTCTAAAAATAATAGCTCCTGGATGATTTGCTAGGCCAAAACCTCTGAACTTGCTGGATAAGAGAAAATGTGAGGAAAAAAAAAAAAGTGTAAAATTAATTATTGCAGTCTAAACATGGAAGAATGGGGACTCTTGATGCATATTTATAACCCATTTTTCCAGGAAGAGCAGAAAATAAAGCATCTGAAACAACGGGCAATCACTTTATGTTGTTACTACGTCCTTTTTAGAAGCCTGCAAAAAAACCACCTCTGTGTTGATCGTCGTAAGCTGTTGGAGCCTCCCCGTGCTGGAACAGCATCACCAGGCGTTTATTTGGTGCCTGTGCCCTCGGCTCCTGGCCCCACCGGGACGTGGAACATCCCGAGGTTGTGCAGGACTCCACCCGTGTGCGCCAGGCACCTCTGCAGATTGGGACACCACCCTCGCACAATTCTGCTCCAGATGAGCCTCTTTTTGCTCAAAACAGCCCAAGAACAGATTTTTATAGTAAAAGCTGTTGTAACGCAGTACCCTGAGAGAAACTAAGAGCAGTTGCCAGCAACAGTGTAAGGGCACACTGCCAGCATTCAGTGATACTTGAGATCTCAAAAGCTTTATGAGCCAGACTGCTCTCTTCGAAATCGATGGCGGATTTTCCTTCCATGAACCCTCAAATCTTTGTTCAATATTCAGTTTCAGCCTTTATTTAGTACATGCTTTTCAAATCCACATTTCAGATAAGATCAGACAGCTTTTTAAGTGAGAGCTTCGGTTGATGGAGCCAATCTGTGCTTCAATAACTTAAAACACTTTTGAGAGAACGTGTTCCAAACAAAACAGACTTTATAACATCAGCAAAGTTACTTTTCATTTTTCACAAGTAACTTATTTTCATCACCTGTGAACACTGCAAAATGATTGCTGTGAAGGAAAACCAAGCACTGAAACTGCACAGCAAAATACCTGAATGCAAAAACTGAGCATGGGAGTACAAGAAAACAGAATTCCTTTAAGCATCACGTTGTTACCACTAGGAATAAGGTGCCTTCTGAAATTTTAAACAGGACAGCATTTCTTTGCATTTCCATTTTGATATAGATAGTTGTCCCTCCACAAAATCGTGTGCTGTACCCAAAAGCAGAAAGTGGAACATGATTCATGTTACTCCCCTTTTTGGCTGTATGACACCGTGAGTTCTTGTAGAAAAAGGTATCTATCAAATTTCTACAAGATAAAGGTGTCATTTGTGTTAAAGAGGTGCCAGAATTCTGTCCCTTGAGGCACAGAATCTTTTCACCACAGTCCCAAAATAGGACAGATGTAGAAACTCAGGAAAAGACAAAATGGAGCAAAACACACAGGAAGCAAACAAATTTAAAAATACCCTCATGTAGCTGCATCTCAGAATTTCTTGCATTTCATGTGCAATGGGCCTTGGGACCATCCTGCTTGAGCAGGGAGGTTGGCTCTGTCGTCGCTTCCAACCTCGCTCAGTCTGAGAATCTTCTGAGTGGAGATAAAACCATTTTAAAGAAAAGGCAGAACACTAAGCACACATTAAATTCGTGTGTAATGCATAAATCCTTAATAGAACAGAGATCAATTTCCTGGAGGTCTACAGCAATCTGATTTCTTTCAACACTTATAAAATTTACAAAAAAACCTAAAGAACAAGAGGCAATAATTTATGTTTCTATATTCCTCAGAGGTAAGCAAAACAATGCATATATTTTGAGGAAACATTTCTACTATTGCAGCACAGACATACATCTATAGGAAAAAACCAAACCAAACCAAGATGAAAAGCAACAAAACACTAAATAAACAGAAAGAATATCAAAATACCAAAAAAAACCCAAAAAAGCACTGAGCAAACCACACCCTGAGGACTAAGAGGCAACAATGACACAGCCTCAGGAGAAGCTGTTCCCCAACAGCCAGTGCTGCCACTCAGGATTCTGTCTGGGTATCCACTGTACCCTCATACTCCAGTCAGAGTTTTGCCTCTCCCGCCCTCCTTATCTCAGCCAAAGCTGTCACCCCATTCCTCTCATGCAGCAAACTGATCACCAAAGTGTGATCCCTCGATTTAAGGAGTGCACGAACCAACAAACATTTGCTGTGGCATTCCAGAGTGGCACACTCTGAAAGGAACGAGCAGGATAAAGAGAGAAAATGAGGCAGCAGTGGAACCACCAGGGCATTTGTGGCTTTACTTCAAGCTAATAGAGATTACAAGGAATCAGTTAATGCACAAACTTAGCAATCCATCTAGAAGTGATTCCACAGCAGATTTACAAAGCCCAGAAAATGGATGATATTAATGTGAACCATTTTGCCTTAAAAAGGATTCAAATCTACGTCAGGTGCTCACAACAGGTCCTTTTTTTCCCTTTCCTATAATTTCCATGTTCCTTTGCAGGTGAGAGGATAAAGGTGTCACCATGCTACCAGAATGGCACACACGGTGTCAGACAGGAAACTTGAAAACCTTAGAGATTAAAACCGCCGAGCTGAGAGCTGGTGACAAAAGTGGCTGAAGAAGCTGTCTGTATTGATTCAAGTTTGGAAGAAATCTACCCCAGATCCACCAAGTAAAACTTCACAATTTTGTGAAAGGTTTGATGATTCTTGTAACTTCAGTGCTGTAAGCATGAAGCTGTGCTGTAACTAAATTTCAAAACTGAAAACTTTGAAACGTGCAAAGGAGGATGAAAGTGAAAAAAAGAAGACAAAGCCCTCCCTGGCTAGCTTTTTGAAAAATAAGGACAATCAGATAATTTGCCAATCCCACATTATAATACTTTACATCAAAAAAGTTATTTTCATGTATTTTGTTTTCATATCATGTATTATGATAAAAATGATACTCATTCTGCAAGCTCCAACTACACTATTCACCTTAAAATGGTCAAAATTGCACTCCTGTGTAGAATATTAATTGATCAGCTTAAAGAGTATGGGAACAGAAAAGAAGTAGTTGGTTGCAAGAAATCTATACATTCAAAGTATTTATCATCCTATCCAAGCAAACTAACACTGACCACTTCCCTGTATTAATGCTTTCAGGTTCAAGTACCCACTGATCTTTAAGTCCTCAGTCCTTTCACTTTTCAATTCTCATCCTCAGTATATAACTTATACTCCAGTCCTTTCTTATGCTTGGATTTTCTGAGAGCTCGTGCTCATGGCAATAGAGGGGCCACTTTCCTTTTGTGAAATTAATTAGTATCAATGAAGATCATATCATTTCTCCCAGCTCCCATTAGGAGGGCCTAGGACTGGCCTCTGGCACTACCAGTGACTCTTCCCTTGTGACAAAAACGCAACATCAAAATGGTCACTCTGAAAGTCAGTTTCTTGCAATGAGTTATGGGTTTTGTCCGGATGCCAACACTGTCATGACAGGCGAGGTTTTGGGGATGTGGTGCAGTACTCCAGGTCTGAAGGAGGGAGTGAGGCAGTTACCAAGGAACACGATACTCTCGCAGTGGTGCTAGCTTGGGAAAAGGCACTAAATCCCATTTAATTAGCTGCGAGAAGCGGCAGAACACGGATACTCCCTCTGGAGCCAGAGCACTCTGCGCCAGCCCTGCCTCAGGGTCTCACCCTGCCCTTGGTGTGATTTCAACTCAAGCATTCCCCGACTCCCTTTGTCCTCCTGGAAGAGGAACTTTTTCAAACAGCACCATTCAGCTCCCCTGAGCCACTCAGCAGCATAAAATCTTAAAGCAAGGACAATCCTGCTTTGGATACGTTTTTCCATCACCACCGGATGCCAAATCAAGCCTAACCCTGCAGCAAGCACGAGTTATTTACTGGCTCCACTTGTGATCATCTCCTGATGCCAGGAGGGTCAGAGGCTCCTGCTATTCGAGGAAATGCAGTGCATCTTTTATTACCATAATGCATCAGAAAATTCAGACTGAGCATTAACTGTAAATATGGGGACAAAAGGCCAGCGATTTTTAAATGCTGTTTACCACTTAACAACTGTTTTTCATTTTGATTTGGCAATACAAACTAAACCTCTGGAGTCTAAGTGATAGAAAATCTTTCTGTTTTATTTCAAGACAATCATTTCAGTAAGTGCAAAAAAACTAAAAATCATCACTCCATGCAAAGCTATTCAATGAAGAAATTTGGAGTATATTAATCATTTAAGTCTTGTGCTAGAGCTATATTTTAAATTTTATTAAATTTAAAATATGAAATTATGAACTTTTTTGGAGTAAAATAATTCCATGTTAGTAAATAAATTGTCATGTCGGAACATCACTGGTTTGATCAAACAACAATTTCATCAGAGTTTGGTCATCAAAACAGAAATTACCATATAGCACAAAGCCTGCAGTGAGTGCCACTTCACTGTGAAAGGGCAACTTCGAGCCAACGCTTTCATGTGTCCACTAATGGAAGAATGTGGTGAATTAGTGAAAACATTCTTTAACATTTTGACTCTTCCAGTGCTTAAAAAAAATTGTGGAAACACTAAGTACCTAGGAGGCTGAACCTATGCAGCTACAATATTTAGCTACCAAATTACAACGTTAACAATTACGACAATATTTAGCTGACAAGTAAAACCAATGCATAAACCACATTATGTGTGTTCTGGAGTTTGGCTGAGAATTCCTTAGAATTCCTTTCAAAGTCACACGAATGGCATTAACTGCAATATACAACTTTTTGTTAAAAGAACTGGGAAGTCACTAAGCTTCAGTGGTTGGTTTAAAAAAGGGAACCTTCTGTCTCCCCCTCAACACAGATTGTTCACTAGGAGCACAGAATATTTTCTCTGTGCCCCCACTCCAGCCAATGACAATAAGGGATCTGTGAAAGCATAGATTTGTGTCAGTCGGCTCTCAAGACCCAAAGCCTTGCCCAGAATCTTCTCCCATGCATTCACCCACGTCCAGTTCCAGGGTTGTCCAGCTGCTGATGAGCTAACTGCAATGATGGAAACATCTGCAATTCACAGGGACTCATGCAGGATGCAAGCTTCCCAAATCTGTTCTGTCACAGGACTGGTTCTTCCTCAACTTTTTTGAGGAATGTTAATCCCAGGACTGCTGGAAAGTATTGTAATAGATGCCTCTTGTCTTTTATCCCCTTTCGAAAATCTTTCAATATTTGGGCGAAAGAAAAAACCTAAACATTGTTACCTCCTGCTTGCAGACACTTTCAAAACTTCAACTGTTTTTCAAATGCTTTGTTTGGAATAAATAGCATTTAAACTAGAAAGAATCTGATTTAGGGACAGCTCTCCTCTCCACTCTTTGTATACTTACAATTTCAAGTGTGCTAGAATTGAATCTCAGTCAAAAACAAAAGGAGCTCAATATTCTCCTTACATCAACCAGAGGGTTTAATGGGGACAATGTGGGATGATTGATGACATTCTTCTTCTCTGTCATTACCTCTGAGAACCACTGCTGGTAACCTGAAGAGGATAATCATCTCTTGAAAGGAGGGCTTGTGGTCAGACAGAGTAGCTCCAGTCCTAGAGAGCCTGACAGAGGATTAAACTACTTTCTGTTATTTGATATTGTTTTCTCTTATGTTGCTGCACTGATTTCTCCAGCTAATTTCTCTGTGGCCATTACAGGATGAGAAGGCACTCAGTCCCCAGTGGTGGAGAGCAAATTTAAATACAAAACCTGTTTCTTTCTCCAGCACACTGAAACAGAAATCTCCAAAGTTGTTCCATTTCACCACCACTTCCTTCTGTGGCCCCAGTGCCTGTGTATTAGAGCTGGCCTTGACTGTCTGGCATCATTTCCATCCCCATCAGAGACAAGGTTGTTTCCAACAAAAAGGGTTATGGGGAACTGCCACAGCACAGATGTAAACATCAAGGCTCCCCCTGCCCTCCCCCTGTGCCAGGAGGCTCAGAGATCCTCTGCTGTCTGTGGAGAAGCCAATAGAAGCTGCAATCCCACACAGGATCCAGCTAAACCCACGAACACTGCCATCTCCCATCTCCTCCTTCCTGATTTTTAAATGCCATTAAACAAACTTCTGACAATCTGAGCAAATCTGCATTAAACCTTTGACTGCACAAATTGCATGACAGTGGGAATAAGAAACACAGATTCCAGTTCTGGTTTCCTTTTTGGTTTTTCTCCTACATTTAAAAGGGGTAGTAATATATTTGGTTTGGTTTGTTTTTTAATTTTGCCATAAAACCCACAAAATTATTGCTGGAAAATGAGATCAGCTCTTACATTCTGAGTACTTGTAAGGAGCAATAAACCACTGTTACTTTCATACAGTAGAGAGGCTCCCCTGCCACCCCTTCCTTTTGTAAACAGAAGCTTGAAATCAGTAGGTTTGGATTTTGCACTGATTCTGATCTCTATCAGAGCATTTATTGCCAGTTTTTCTCCTCTTGAGCTGGCTGCTCCTTGTGGCACTCAGAGCTTAGTATCAAGTTCTCCTTGGAATAAAAAAAAACAAATCAAGTGTGTGCTCGCATTTAGGCACCAACTGAGCTGTGCCAGCGATTGAAAGCCTGGCTTATGCCAAGCCTGAAACTTGGCTGCATTTGTTAGAATGCCTCTCAAAGGAGGACACTGTCATCCAGAGGAATTATCCTCACTCTAACAATCAGGGTACAGCCTTCCCTGTTCCTTGTCTTTACATCTTTAACATTCTGGATTCTATATTCTGAAAAAAAAAAAGAGTAATTGTTATTTTTTCCTCTTGAAAGATAGAATTTCTCTCTTTAGCTGGCCCTTCACTGTTACATTTCCCTGGGGAATGGCATGATCCTCCCAAGAGACCCCCACAAGCTATAACTGTGTTAGCCTGACCCTTCCTTCCTTTCTGTGTCCCACTGGCCCAGGGCCAAGAACCCACACCTACCGAACCCCAGACAAAACCCTGCTCCGCCATTGTTCTTCCTCTTTTTCCTCCTTCATCCCTGGGAATAAACATAAGGAAACTGAGCCTCTGTGGATCTCTCGCCTGGTTTCTGAAACATCTCCCCTCTGAAGCCCCCCAAGACTGGGCTGGCCTGACGAGTTGGGGGGCGGCCAGGGGGGAGAGAGTTTCACTTCACCAGCCGATCATCTCGCTCAAACCCTAAATAAGTGGACAGATATGCTGAGGTACCACTAAGCACAGTTATCCTCTGAGTTTTGCTCCTAAGCTGCAGCCTAAGGCAGAGTCTGTGTGCGATAGTTTCACTCACCATCTACTAACTGGTGGCATCCCAAGTGGCAAAAGAGCAGCGTTGCTTCCCAAAGCACAGGAGCAGATTACTTTGATTTTTCCAAGTAGGTCATTCACTCTCCAAACAAAGAGCAGCTGACGTTCTGAAGGAGCAGTAACACAGCAGTGGCAGCTGTTGTCAAGAACGTCAGCTTCTCCCAGCTTTGCAATGCCACGAGGACGTTTTACATCTGCCTTGCTTTGATCTACTGCAGATTTAAGTGGTTTGGCACATACCCTCACAGCCAGTGCCTTCCCTCCGAGACGTCACCACCACCCACAGCTTAGCTGCGTCAGCATCGGCCAGTACAGCTCCACAAAGTTCATATTTCCCACTGCTGGTTGTTACTTCCTTTGTCTCTAACTTTCAGCTCATAATTTCTGCTTCTAACGCACACTCCATGGGCTTCAGCGTGCTGGCTTTAACAAAAATGCCACAAAAGTGATGGGCAAAAGTGACCCACAGAAATTCAGTGATTTCCATTCAGTTCTCGCGGTCCGTAATATCTCCATACAAAAATAAAAAGCTATTTCAAACCTTTTAAAACTTTAGCAGGCCATTCTCCACTTCCTCATCAAAGGTTTTCCCAGAAAGACTTGTAAGACCGGGTTTAAGCTATAAGCAAATGAACTCAGTTCCTGTTATTGTTTTCCAAATTTCAACGATTTCAAAGACAACATTTTGTGGAAAATGGAGCTCACAAAGGGGAATATAAAGTAGACTCACCATCATGCTTTTCCAGGAAGTGAGAGGGAACAAAATGAGTATTTCCAACCATCCAAACAATGTTTTGTACCTTCTGCTACTCTCAGCAGCTCATGCAATGAGGGTTCTGTTCTCACTTTTGTGGTATGGGAAGACTTTTTCATGTGCACAGTCATGTAGAATGTTGGAGTGAAATTGGATACACTAATTTTATTCATGTGCTCAAGAACTTAAACAGGAAAATCATCAGCTGAAGCAAACACCTGCTGGAGCTCCCAGACAGTGCACACACAAGCTGTAATGTCTGCTCTGTCGGTGACAGCAGGACTGCAAAAAAAGTGAGCAAAAATAGCTTCTCCAAGCCCTGCATTCACCATAGCCAGAAATTCTTTGTGCAGTCCGAGCTCAGACAAAATTCGAACTGAACAGAAAGGTCCTGCTTTTGTAAAATGGGTCACTGGTCTGCTCAGTCCTGGAAGGGCAGGCTGGTTCCCTTGCGCGGCAGATAACGCTCCCCAACATTCTCTCACATAAAATTACACCTTTCAGGCACCTCCCAAAGCAAGCAGAGTCTGCCCTAGT
Organism: Dryoscopus gambensis; assembly: GCA_013389985.1. Classification (NCBI taxonomy): domain Eukaryota; kingdom Metazoa; phylum Chordata; class Aves; order Passeriformes; family Malaconotidae; genus Dryoscopus; species Dryoscopus gambensis. Next base: position 230,424 of record WEIT01020522.1, on the reverse strand, counting down.
CCCAGAATTCTGTTTTGCAATGCCTCACACCAGTTCCATTCCCTTTGCTAGCTAATAACGTTTTAATTTCTTTAATTAAGTCTTGTGTCATTTCTGTTGTTAATCACTATTCTGCCAATTGGATGACAGTAATTCAATATATTTTTTTGGAATAATGCTACTGTACTGTCCCTTCAAAAATATTTAGCAGACATTCACAATCAAATACCTTAATGCTCAAAAGGTGCTTAAATTTACAACAATGTGAATTCAGTGTTCTACAGTGTAAAGGTTTCATCCAGTATTATTGGTCAACCTCCTCTACCTAAGCAAGAGTTGTCTACCAGAGTCAGAAAATCAAGAGGATTTCATTAGTTATGGCCTTAAAATAATTAATATATACACCATTCTGGGAAAAAAAATAATTCTTAATCCTTCCTATATCTACCTTCATAGTTTGGAATCGAGCAACAGACCTCTGCTGTTCACCCAAACTGTTATACTCATTCAAATAGAAGAGCCACTAAAAGAAATGTATAAGCAGTTTGCATTAAAAATAATAGGTTCTGACTTCCCAGCAGTTTTATAAACTATTATTAAAATATTCTTACTTAAGAATAATAATAAAATGTTAAAGCTCTCTGAAGGCTTCCAAACTTATTTTAATTGTGTGTGCATGACTGGTAATTGCTTCTCTCCTAACAACACTGTGTGTGTAATTTGATTATCTTAAACCATGAAGGACAATACCCTTAACTTCAACACATTCCAAAAAAAAAAAATCTGGCAAAAGAAATCCATAAATAATTAGATCTCATCAACACATAACTCCTGGCACACTACACTATTGATAATTGAACTTATGACTGGTGCTAGAATAGAAATATTAAGTGAATGATTTATGAAAGAACTATCCTTGTGCAACTCTTTCATTTCCTCGTGGAAATAAAACTATTTCATATTTTTAATAATACATCATTTCATTTCCTGCAAGATATTCCCAAATGATGCTAAATGCTGGCAATGTTTATAATATTTTTCCAGCACGCTCTTTTTCAAGTGGTAATTACAACTCGATATTTTCCTTCTCTCTTTCACCACGATTTTTATTCCCCTGTGACTATTACCATAAGAAAACTCTATGATTTGCTTCAGTACAAGGGATTTGGGGGAGGTTAAGTGAGGAGAGGAGCTTTGCTTTTGGGGAGTTGCCATGGCTCACGTTCAGGATCAGCCTTGTGCGAGGCCCTGCTCGGCACTGTGGGGTTTGCAGCTCCCAGCTTGGCAGGAGCTCTTGCAGGCAATGCCACATCAGTCCTTCCAACCACAGGGGCCTGGCAGCTGGAGGACAGAACATGATTTAACTCATGAAGCCTCTAAACACTTGTCCTTGGTCCTTGGGTCCCTGCTTCCATCTCCCTCCTCACCCTAACACCTGATCCCAGTGTGCACTCCCGGGTTACAAACACGGTGCCAGGCTCACAGCGAGAGTCACACCCGAAACCACACTGGTCTTGTATGGCAATTAATTTATACAATTCATTAGAGTGTCCCAAATATTGCATCAAAACGGGGTCTGTGATCAAGCCTGCCAAGGGCCCCGTGGATGGCACCCCTTCCTGCAGTGCCCTGCAGAGGCTGCTCTCAGTCCCCCTGCCCACAGCACCAGAGTGGTTCAGCTGTGTCAGTCCCACAGCAGCCCCTGAGGACCAGTGCACGTCTCTGCTCTGCACCTGGGCACTGGGACACCGACCCCAGCTCTGAGTGCGACCATCCAGCCAATTCTTCTTCCACCGAGTGCCCCAAGGGTCCAACCCACCCTCTCTCCCATTTGGAGTCAGGGATGCTGTGTGGGACAGTGCCAAAGCTTTGCCCAGGTGCGGCTGGATGACGTCTGTTACTCGTCCCTTACCCACCAATGCTGTAACTCTGCCACAGGCATGATTTTCCCTCAGTGAAGTCAGGCTGACTGTCACCAATCACCTCGTTATTTTCCATTGCATAGTTTCCAGGACAATGCAATCATACAGTGTTTAAAGATCATGTATAATCTGCACTCTGGCAAGGCTGCTGGAAACAGACTTGCAAACTCCTAAAAAGGACAGAAAAAACCCCCCCTAACTTGTACTTTTAATGTCTGGAGACAATGGAAATAAGGGTAAATTTAATTCATGAGGGTTTTTTCAGTGTATACCAAGAAGCATGAAAAGATCCTTAATTTATTTCTTCTTACAGCTTAGTGTAAAGGTAAATAGACTATCCATTAGGTTTAAAATTGTATTTCATCAATTCCATTGGATAGCCAAGACCTTATCATCACAATATTGGTTAAAGTATGGCAGCAGCAAATGTCATGTCTGTCAGGCTCTAGTGTTCTGAGCCAATCCGTGTTAGATTTACTCTGAGTAAATGTCAGTGCTATCGAGAGCTCCCAGAAAAAGCAGATTTTTCTTTACAGACAAGCATTTAACAATAAATTGTCTGGCCAGTACAACAGCAGCAAGCTAATGACTCAGTCTTGCTCCCTGGGATGATTCAAAAGCTGTTACACGACTGATTTCTCAGCTCACGCCGGTCTCACACTGCTACACCACCACCTCTGCACCACTCCAAGATGACATTTACCAAATGGCTGCATGGCCTGGTCTGTGTGTGCCTGGGGATTTTCAGCCACCCCAATATGCTTCAGACAGGTCCACTTCAGCAGCTACCTGAGGCACAAACCTTCCATACAGCAAGGTCAAGGTTTACACAACCTGACACCTCCTCTCCTTACAGCAAGCACAGCACCTGGCCAGCTGTGCCAGACATGCACAACTGAAGAGCAACCAGAGAGCTAAGCTGAAGCTGGGAACTGCCCTCCTGGTGATGTCAGGCAGGTCCTGCCTCTCCAAACACCATTCAGAGACAGCTCACTCATTACTTGAGCCATTACAGCCCATACATTCTCCTGTTGTTGCCCAGTGGCAATTCTCACAGTGTAGACATGCAGAAAGCTGAGACAATCAGTTCTCTGTTACCTGTTTATCTCATCTCTAAGAAAACTTCCCTGGATTTATGAGGCTGGGGGTTTTTTAAGGCCTGCCTCTGATGCTTATCCATACAGAGTCACTCTAAACTCCCAGGTGCTCCATACAAGCTTGGCAGGACTCATTACCAGCTATCCCAGGGTGTTCTCCTTTGGATGGAAAACCTCTTCTGTTACTGTCCCCCGTTGTTGTCCCATCCCTGGAAGTGCTCAAGGCCAGGTTGGATGGGGCTTCAAGCAACCTGGGATAGTGAAATGTGTCCCTGCCCATGGTGGGTGGGCTGGAGTGAGATGATCTCGAAGGTCCCTTCCAACCCAAACCATTCTGTGATTGCTCCTGCTCTGGGAACTGCTTTCCATTTTACCCTCAGTTTCTTACTCCTTCAAACAAAGAGAAGATGGCCAAAAAAAGACCAAGAAAGCAGCACAGACAAAAAAAATGCACATTGGTACCTTAAACCAGACTAGCACCCCTAAAATGGCCAGATATCTGCGCAGTAGGTTTTATAAAAGAATCTGCATTAAGGAAATGCCCAGCATTCATTTACTTCTAACTTGCACTGATGCCAAAGGAACCAAGTATCTCTTTCCCACAGTTAGGATCTGGAAGTGCTGGGTTGAATGTGCAGACCTGTTCTAAGAACAATGCTGTCCCCTCTGTCCCTCCCCCTCGGTTGTTTAAAAGAGCACGAGACCTCCCAGTGCTCCACAGTAGGAAGGGAACTGCAGGTAACTGAGAGTTTCAGAGCTGCTAGAGTTTGGGTTGCAGTAAAAGTAAAGTAATGCATTGAGTCCAGCCTTTCTTTGGAGAAGGAATTCACCTGCAGACTGCACTTGAGCATTGGCACCTTAGTTTCCATTGCTTCCGTGTCCCAGACACTCAAAGGACTAAAAAAGGAATCTCGCTCTGAAAAGGTCTTTGTGCCTGTGTGCTTTGAGGAAGAGAAGATCCAATATCTTGGGGTTTAGAGGAGTGTGTGCCTTGCAGAAAAGACAACCCACACCTCTGGGGTTTAGAGGAGTGGCAACAAAAGTCCTCTTTCAGGTTATCAGAGCTTATTCCATCTAAGAGTTTGCTGGGAAGGAGGCTTGTTAGCACTGTCTGGCACAGAACAGTCAAGCAGAGAAGGAATTTCACTCAGAGCTCAAACAGCAGCTCTGTGCCTTGTCTGGGAATTTGAACAGGAGGAAAAAAGTGGAAACAAAGACAAGTTGAGCAGGTTTATAAAAGACACGATTCCCTGCCACTGTGGGGAGGTGCACCATAAAAGTGACATCCTTGGCACAGCAGCCCGTCATCTTGTGGAGTGTGACAGCAGAAACCGCTCCGGGCTCTAGAGCTGCTTTGCCACCTTCACTTCTGTGAAAAAATAAACCAACAAATGCAACCATTTTGTAATCAGAATGGTGCTGGATTGTGGCATATAATGCGGGGCTTAATCACCATCTCTGCCAGGGAATGAGCTCTGCCTCAGGAAAACTCCCAGTTTCTTCACTGCTGCCTCGGTAGGGCCTCACCACACAAGCTGCTCTGGCTGCAGTTTGAACAGATGAATAGGATTTCTGCTCTCAGCTGTGAAAGATCCCTTAAATCTAAGCTACACATTACTACAAAGTAGTTTTCCTCCTAGACCTGCTCTTTCTGTACCCCCTGTGAGCACCTGGTGACTTCTGGATATAGATTAGAAACCATCTTTAACCCAGGCAGCCGTTGCCAAGTAGGTGTTCAATTACGTCCTGCCTCAGCTCTCAAGAGAATAGATTTTCCTTTCATTGGTACAACTGGTGCACAGATGACAACACTATTTAGAAAAGAGAGTTGATGTTTAACCACTGGGTCATGCACAAATCAGAGCTCTCTCAGCTGCACAGTGGAGAAGATTATGGATGTGTGTAAGTTTAATGAACACCAGATTTGACACATTTCTTAACCCTAGGACATTTCTCCTTACTATACTCCAGGAAAATGGATCAATCTGTGGCCAGTGTTTCTGTAAGGCCATCTGTTAGATACATCCACCTCTTTTAGAAATGATCTTCAGCAGTTAAAACTTATTCTTCAAAAAAATATAAATAAAAAATGCAAACCTCACAGTATTTCCCCTTGCATTGTATAATTGTATACATTTTATACATTACTTATTTACCATCACCTACAGAGTCTTATTCTTTTTTAGCCTCTAGACCAAATCCTTCTGATCTTCCACATTTTACATCTGCTTTAATAAAGTTCACTACCCAGGTTCTCTAGAAATTCCCAAGCAGATTCCCTTTCCTGTACATTAAAAGACAACACATAGAAATTGAAAGGGTTTCGTACATCCATTACAACTCAAAAAGACATTTTAGATAAAGTTCCAGCTGGTTGTCAGAAACAGCTGAAGGGGTGAACCTGAAGTCAGTAAGTACAGTCCAATTTCTAGTTCTTTACTCTCACGAGCTGTAAGGTATTATCTGGGGAGGAAAGCATACTATAAATATTTGCACATGCAGACAGAAATGTAAAAAGCAGCAATAACGTTACAAGTCTGTGAAAGGACTAAATGCAGGAGCTCAGAAATCATAGCTGAAGAGCAGCAAGGGTTTGTTCTGTTCTTGTTTTTATAGAGGGAAATTTGTCTTACAGAAGACAAGGGTTTAAGTGGAGAATGTCATCCAAAAATCTAAAGGCTCTGAGAAACTGTCTGAGCTTAATGGGTCTGAAGAGAACAAAGAGTTTACAGTAGTTTAAGCAAAACATGGTTATGAGATATCTAAATGTAATATATAATATATATAATATCTCAACTCCTGCATGCTTTGAATTTATACATTTTCTTCATAGAACACGAGTCACAAGTTATAAATACAGATGAGAATCTTAAGAACATTTGTTAGATAATATTAGGAACTAAAGGAATTAAAATCAGGGTGTTCTTTCCTACTGCGATTCATTTCCTAGACTAAATCATACAATTCCAAATTCAAAGTAAATGTTCTTGGATGATAAGAAAAAATAACTAGTGTATGACATGTGGGGATTTGCAGCCAATCACTTGGTATTTACCTTGGTGTAAAAATCTTTATAAACAAATTGCTTTCTAACATACATCTCATGGAAGTGAGGAGAGCCAAAATTAGTCCCAGGTAATAGAAAGTTTGAGATGAGAGGGGGATTTAGAGACAGTTTTTGATTCAGATGACTGTCAGCACCTTCCTCAAGTCTTCCTGTTTCCCAGTAGATTATCTCTGGTACTGATAAATCACAATCACTGGAAGATGAGATTTTCTCTTGAGCAAGAAGGGGAAAAAAATAAATCCTTGATCTGTCATCTGTAAAAAGGACAAGTGCACTGGCCTGGCTGAGGCAGCTCAGGGCTCACTAAGTCACTTATCACTACTCCCAGCTTGTTCGAGATCCAAATCAACGACTACACTGGCTCAAAGTTTCCCTTTAATAATATTTGGACTCGCTGATGCTCCACAAAGGTTCCACAGAAATAACTCCAGCACTCTGAAGAGTGCATTTTGCTCCTGCGCCCTTCTGCTGCAGATTTGAAGCGATCGAGCATCAATCTGCATAAGAACTGAGAAAAATCTGCTCCAAATATGATGCTCTCTACCCAGCAAGAGTGTGAGCACCTATTTTACTTTCAAGAGAGAGGCAATTGGACAAAATTATGAGATGTTCCATCATTCCAAAAACCCACATAAGAATCTCAGAAGTGGTTGTTATTTTCACACATTCTCATGGATTTATGCTGTTGAACAGGAGATAAAGGCTCTTGGGAGAGGATTATTTCAGCTCACTGGGAATGCAGAGCAATTTCCGACCTTCTCCCACTTCTTCCAAGACAAAAACTTGAATTGTACAATTTAGTCTTTGTTCATATTTAATTGAACATCTTCCTAAAAGCATTTAAGTCTTGTGACCCACTTGCAGAAATCAAGAGTTTGGTCACTTCTCATTTCCAGCATATTGATATAACCATTTCACTCCAATTTTTTTCAGCTGAAAAAGCTTTTCACGGAGATATTTATTCCCTTTTTTCTTCTTTCCATGTGTTTTACAGCTCAGTAATATCCTTATAATAATTTTGTCAATAACCACACAACGTCAAGCTCCTTCACTGTACTTGTGACTGCTGCTCCATAAAAGATGCCTTCTGATCATTTAGTCATAAATACATGTCAAGCCAAAAAAAAACACCTTTCTTCACTACAGCTGATCAAAATTGTACACAGTATTCTAGATTGGGTGGCATAAATATTCCCCCCTCAGAATCTTTTTTATGATTGTTTTTATTATCATTATCAGATGATCAGATGAAGCCAGCAGCCTTCTCATCCATTATTGCTGACAGGCCTCACTCCCTACATGCATCACCCTCATCACCTATGTACATGTTCTAGCACTGAATTTCCTTTTATTTCTCCTGCCTGCAAGGTCACAAAGGCTTCTCTGTGTGATACTCAGCAATCTTCTGTCCTGACAACGTGTCCCAAACTTGTAACTTTGATTTGGATCACAGAGCACAGAACTTGGCCTGGGAAGGAAGGAAGCTTCTCGTGTGGAGCTAACCATGACAGGTATTTTCTTTCAGAGTAACACAACCTGTTCCTTCAATAATCTACATCCATATTTTGATACTTTTCAAGAATTTCTTTGTTCACATGGTTTCCTTCTACAAAAGAAGCTTTACCAACACTGGAACCTGTAAAACGTCTACATAAACTGCAGAGGTGTATTTATCAACAGGAGCCCAACTTGCTTTTTCTGCCCAGTACATAAAAATAACACAAAAATGATTAAAAGGCTCAAGAATCATTTGTGTACATTCACCTCCATGCACAGTGAGGTAGTTAAGAGCAATTAAATTCACTTAAGACTAGAACTGGATGTGATAGAAAATACTACAACCCTAATCACAGAAAATATTTGTTCCATTTTTTGGGATGGTTCTTCTTTTCAAGCTAACTCAGAGGTATCAGAGAGTCAAGCACTTACATGCAATAAACTCCATTTTTATTTTTCTTGGTAATCTTACTATTTTTTTACATAACACTTTTTTTGTACACCATACTTTGGCTCTGCAACTTAATATTTTGCTGTAACTCATACCTCATAGAGGGAGGGGTGTTTTTAATTTCAGTATGTATTTTTACTTAAATATCCAAGTGTAACACTCACATCAAACACAAACTTCAATCTATTTAGACTGGAAATTAAAGAAAATATGGTAAGCCATTATTTTTAGAGCTGTTTGTGGATATCTTGTGACTTCAGGCACTGTAGGCTTCTTTCCTTGAAAAGGTCATATCATTCCTCAGAAAACTAAAAAGAACAAAAAGCCTGAGATTCCTTTTATTTCTTTGTATATCACTATTCTAAAGCAGGTCTGAAGTGAGAAACTAGCCGAGGTTTCAGAACTCCACTGGTGACATCTTCCAGTTAATCTGACCTCTTTTTTAACAGTAATAACTCAAAAAAACTTCAGAGTTCAGACATGCCCTTGATTTGTTTCAAAGGGCACATTCTGCTTCTGAAAACAACATCAGTTCAGATAACTCCTAAAGCTCTCTGCAATAATAGCATTCAAGAAAAAAAAATCAGGAATTTTACATCTATAGTATTAACTCTTAAGGTTCCCTGCCTGTTTTAAGATTCCTTTTTTAATGGCAGAGGATATGTAAAATCAAGGTTGGCTGACTGATGGCATCTGAAGTCTGCTGCACTTTAACACTGGTGGGTATAATAACTGTGATACCAAGCAGACTCACAGAGAGTTTTAGTCAGTAAATCTGTCTCAGGAGGGGGTTCAAACATCAAGAAAAGATGACCTCAGATCTCCTTCACATCCAGTCTAAGCTTACCATAACTTTTCAGGGAAGTTTGTAATCTTTAGTAAAAGACAGAGGCAAAATTTTGCTGTACTTGAACTTGTTTTCACCATCTTTCTAATGCAGGACAAGGAATTCTTAGCTTGTTGAAACTGCAGATTACAAAATTATTCCTGGTATTCCTTCAGTGACTACAACTAAACTTAATATATCTACACACTGCTCTAGCAGCAGCTTTTACAGTAAATATGAGAGCCTTGATAAAAAGTCATCTTGGTTTTCCTTTATCCCAGAAGGGACATTTCCCTTGTGTAGGCACCAGCACAAAGCCCATGAAATTCCAAGTGTGGAAGCAATCATCCACATAACTGGCTGATTGCTGCCTTAATAATACACCAGGAAAGAAAAAAACCAGCATTTCAGTGCTATATGGTCTCAAAAGTGTCTCAAATAACATTCAGGAGTACAACAACTCGGTACAGGACTCTTAAAAGCTGATACAGCTTTATCAGCTTTTAACTCTTAAAAGATCTTCTAGTCAAGAGATTAACGTCATGAATGTATGATGACAACAAATGTGCTCGTGGCTGAGCCAGAGGTGAGGGCACTGGAATGAAAAATAAACACACTTATTTTAAACTAAACACATTAAAAAGTAATTGAAAATTTTAAGGTAAAGCAAAACAAAACAAACCAAGCAACTTCTTAGGTCTTATGTCAAAAAAAGCAACTCCACCTCACATATTGTAATGTAAATATTTTAAAAGAGACAGGGAGAGAAATGATCTTACCTTTTCTCTTTGGTTAGGGATATCTTTTGGCAATAAGGTATAGGTAGACCTTTAAGCAGAAAGAGCAATATACATTCATATATAAACTGTAAATTTAAGCTCAGGAGTCCTTTTATGTTTTCCCAATTCAACATCAGAATTTCCAAATACTAAAAACAATCTTCGCCCTTTCATTCATGACATAATTGTCCCCATTTTACTGGGGTCTAAATGCCTGCCCATCTAAGGGTATCTGCTCTGATGTGATAAGGCCAAGAGCTCTGCAGGATAATAACACTCCAATTTATTCACCTGCAAAAGCAATCTGCTCACAAGTGCCTTATTCTGGTAACAAGCCTCAAAATGATAACTCTAAAATGGCCTAATCTCAGTAAAATGTGTTTCCCAGCGTAAAAGGCTTCTCTATTCTACTGCTGAAGTTCTGGTCAAATGAGAAAGAAACCCCATTTATCTGCCCCTTCATTCATCTGAGACACTTCTGTCCCTTTGCTTTTGGTCTGGCAAACCAGGAAACTCTGCTTCCATGTCCCAGTAGGTGTCACAAGTACCAGTTTGTGTTCAGTTCCTTAATCTTTCTTGACCTATATCTCCCCTATAATAAAAATAACTCACTGGACTAAAATCTAATTCAGACACACACAGTTGTTTCAGGAGAAATGGACCTTACAGACTGTGCATACAGCTGGGCAGAAATTCCATTTAACTGCTTTTGACCTGAAAAGAGCAAGCCATACCAAGCAGGCTGTACAACTCCTGCAACCCATGGCAGGAAAATGTCCTTCCTGATTCCTCTGGACTGCTCTATATATAGATGTTATTAATATGTGACCATAAAATTGTCTACTCCCTCTCAGATTTAGCCACAGAAATTTTTAATAAGTAATGTGTCTAATGTATTAGGTATTAAACTAGACATTAGCTGCCAGATCTCACTAAGCTGTGCAAAATTATTTTAGCTACTTATCAAGGTGATATCTACTGCAATCTCATTTTTAACAAAGCACTGTAGAAAGCAAAATTTCTCATGCAAAATTCACGGAAGGACCTTGTCATTGCCCCTAATCAAATGAGCAAATGAGTCCTGCCACAGGAATCCATCTCTTTCCTCTTACGTGTATAAATAAGGAACTTGTGCTTCCAGATGAATCTTCAGAAATCAAGCTCATCATTCTCTTACTGACACAAACCACTTAAATGGCAAATATACATAATAAACCTTTGCTTGCCCTCTTCCTTGAATGTGGCTTTTGCACCACTCACACACTACTAAATTCCATTGCTTTGGAAACACAAACTAGAGGGGCTGCCATACAGGTTCTCAGCTTTTATATCTTTAATATTCTTAGTTTTATGTCCCTTATTTGCTGGGCTGGTCTTTTGAAATCGTGGTATGAATTTATGCTCTAAACCAGCCATGAAGTGTGTCCATTTAAAAAAGTCTCATATGTATAAAAAAGAAACATGTCATGGACATTGACAGTTGTCCACATAGCTGAAAAAAAAACCCCAAAACAACGAATCAGGGCAGGGATAAAACGGTTCACAAATAAATCAAACACATGAAATTTGTCCAAGAGATTGGTACCACACCAGAAGGCAAGAGAGGGGCTTAATTAATTGCCTGAGCCTAAATATACATTTGTGTCTTTTAGCTTTGTAGGGCAGACTTGTTCAAAATACTTCAAAACAGATGTATTGAAAGGACAAGGAAAGTATTCCAGTATGCAAGCTCCTGCCCCCCACAGGGGATGGCTTTGCACATTGCATGTTAATTGTTCAGCANTAGGTAGACCTTTAAGCAGAAAGAGCAATATACATTCATATATAAACTGTAAATTTAAGCTCAGGAGTCTTTTTATGTTTTCCCAATTCAGCATCAGAATTTCCAAATACTAAAAACAATCTTCGCCCTTTCATTCATGACATAATTGTCCCCATTTTACTGGGGTCTAAATGCCTGCCCATCTAAGGGTATCTGCTCTGATGTGATAAGGCCAAGAGCTCTGCAGGATAATAACACTCCAATTTATTCACCTGCAAAAGCAATCTGCTCACAAGTGCCTTATTCTGGTAACAAGCCTGAAAATGATAACTCTAAAATGGCCTAATCTCAGTAAAATGTGTTTCCCAGCGTAAAAGGCTTCTCTATTCTACTGCTGAAGTTCTGGTCAAATGAGAAAGAAACCCCATTTATCTGCCCCTTCATTCATCTGAGACACTTCTGTCCCTTTGCTTTTGGTCTGGCAAACCAGGAAACTCTGCTTCCATGNTGTTATTAATATGTGACCATAAAATTGTCTACTCCCTCTCAGATTTAGCCACAGAAATTTTTAATAAGTAATGTGTCTAATGTATTAGGTATTAAACTAGACATTAGCTGCCAGATCTCACTAAGCTGTGCAAAATTATTTTAGCTACTTATCAAGGTGATATCTACTGCAATCTCATTTTTAACAAAGCACTGTAGAAAGCAAAATTTCTCATGCAAAATTCACGGAAGGACCTTGTCATTGCCCCTAATCAAATGAGCAAATGAGTCCTGCCACAGGAATCCATCTCTTTCCTCTTACGTGTATAAATAAGGAACTTGTGCTTCCAGATGAATCTTCAGAAATCAAGCTCATCATTCTCTTACTGACACAAACCACTTAAATGGCAAATATACATAATAAACCTTTGCTTGCCCTCTTCCTTGAATGTGGCTTTTGCACCACTCACACACTACTAAATTCCATTGCTTTGGAAACACAAACTAGAGGGGCTGCCATACAGGTTCTCAGCTTTTATATCTTTAATATTCTTAGTTTTATGTCCCTTATTTGCTGGGCTGGTCTTTTGAAATCGTGGTATGAATTTATGCTCTAAACCAGCCATGAAGTGTGTCCATTTAAAAAAGTCTCATATGTGTAAAAAAGAAACATGCCATGGACATTGACAGTTGTCCACATAGCTGAAAAAAAAAACCCAAAACAACAAATCAGGGCAGGGATAAAACGGTTCACAAATAAATCAAACACATGAAATTTGTCCAAGAGATTGGTACCACACCAGAAGGCAAGAGAGGGGCTTAATTAATTGCCTGAGCCTAAATATACATTTGTGTCTTTTAGCTTTGTAGGGCAGACTTGTTCAAAATACTTCAAAACAGATGTATTGAAAGGACAAGGAAAGTATTCCAGTATGCAAGCTCCTGCCCCCCACAGGGGATGGCTTTGCACATTGCATGTTAATTGTTCAGCAAAAAGCTCTTTGTCTGGCTAAAACTGAAATCTCTGATGTTTTTATCCAGCAATACATTGGTGAGTGCTTAAAAAGTAGGGACTGATTAATTATTCACTGCCAAATTTTTATGTTTGAACCGAATTCTTACATGCTGCTGCTTTTATGCCAAATTCCATCAGCATTGTCAAATACCAGAGCCTGGAGTAACACAAACCAACGGAAAGCCCTCCAATCCAAAACAGGAACTAAAGCTGGAGCTGAGCCCCAGTCTGCTTTACACAGCTTCTTAGGTGGTTCTGACTTGATTTTTCTCTTAGTCTGGAGCATTTCTCCTGTTCCCTGATGGAAATCATTGATCAGTTTAATGAGCACGTTCAAGGAAGGCTGACCAGAGGGGCGGAGGAGGGATGATCTGAGTCCTTTGTTACTCACGCCACCTAACTACCCATCCCTCACTAAATCTGATAGACTCCAAACATTAAATTAACTGAAAGGAAAACCTCATTTTGAACCGTGCTTTCCCACACATTATCAAACAGCCTGTGAAATGCCTTAGATTTTATGTCTGAATCCATTAAACACAGTGGGGGGGAGGGGTGGGAAATAGGAATTCATGACTATGTGCTTGTCAAACCCATCCTTATTTTCACTCCGTAGCTGAATTGATCTGAGGGGTGCAAAGCACTGGGCACACTGAATCATACAGAAATGGAAGAGTGAAATGTGAATATTTAAAAGAACACAGCCGTGTAAATTGCTTTCCTCCAAGGAACCTGGGCGTGTCCATTGCTTTCCCAGCGAGCCCTACATGGATTTAGGGCAATCAGCAAAGACTGCTCATGGCAAGCCAACAGAAATTTAACAGAATGGTGCTCCAGAGCCATGAGGAAATGTGATCATCGATTTGATGAAGCTGTGTTTCTCTGGGAGCTGGGGTGGCTGAGTGTCCCAGTGTTATAAATAAGAGACCAGATTATCAATTTAACAATTGTGCATTCATCTTATACTTCATTGTAGTTTATTATTCATTACCTGAATGTTATATTTCGTCCTTATTTAACTGTTACTGCTAATTATTCTGCTGTAAAAACCACCCCTAATTCAGTAAAGCTACTCCTTATCAGGAAATGCTAATTCGAGGAATGTGTGGCATTCCCTTACCCTTCTCCCATTGCCTAGCCACCCCCCAGGCCTGCCGGAAGATACCAGAGAGAAGAAAAAAAACCCGAAAACCTGATATGCAAATGAAAGCCGAAAGGACCCTTGGGAGAAGCAATGAACCCCTAGAAAAAATAAGTTAAAGACAAGCCAACAAACTTTTTAAGAAAATCAACCCAATTACACGATCAGTTGGAAGGAGAACATCACCTGACCAGCTTTTGGGTTTCGTTTTTGATCACTACAAGCACTAAGAGGGTTGAGACTGAGAACATCCCCCCTCCGATGACAAGCTGAAATTGCCTTCCTGGCCACTCCCTTGTGAGGAGAGAAGGCCCGGTTTTATCACTTTGAGTGGCAAGGCCGAATTCCTCCTCCCCCACGTCAAAGCCGGGAGCAGCGGAGGTGTGCGCAGCCTGCTGGGCACCCAACCCAAGCTGATCACTTTTAATAAAGGCTGTCAAAGGACTCGCAGTCCTGCCCATATTTATTTCACCAGGGAGGAGCACGGAGTGTGCCATGAGGGACTGGAATGCTGCAGCTCTGTGGGGTCCAGCAGGGAACTGGCGGCAGCTCCCAGCAGCAACGCTCAACTCGCGCTCTCCCGACAAAGCCCGCACACGACAATGTGAAAGTCAGCACGAGGAGGTTAATGGCAGTGAACTAGAATAAAACTAAATGTCACTACATGTTACTTTTCTGTAGAACCTTCTAAGTAGATAAGACATGTTCAGGAAGCTGTAAAATGTGCCCTTTCCTTACAAGAAAAAGGTCAGCTCTGTGCTAACAAATTGTAATCGGTTAGTCATAAATGATCATATCAGCAGCTGAAATATGGTGCCTTACATGTAATTTAGATATTGGTACAACTGCTTGAGTCACAGAGAAGCCCACTTTGCACAGTGCAAACTCCTGCATGCATTAAAATGGTGCAATTCATGAAAATATGAACACAATATCATGTAGAAGGAAGAAATTACCAATTTCACAGCAATGAAACATGCTTAAATAACCAATTGTACAGTTGCCTTTGGCATTAAAGAGCAATACAAGAAATGCTTAAACATATTCTGTGATTCAGTGGTTCTCTGCTGCTTTAAGAGACCAGCTCACAGAACAATCAGCTCTGCTGGTTTTCAACGCAATGAAGGAGCATCACTCAGAGAGCTGAAGTTCCCTTTGCACAGTTCCCAGCGCAGAGTTTTATGAAGAAGCACCCAGCACACAGAGCAGCAGGCCATCACCCTCCGCTTCTCTCTCAAGAAATAAAAATCAGCAGCAAAGCCAATATTAATTAGCAAAAATCCAATACCACAAATGCAATATTGGGATAGTTTTGTTCAGATAAAAGAAACCAGCTCTTGTCTCAAGGCCAGATGAGACTTTTGCTACTCATCTATTACTTTTGTGACACGGTGTTGTTATTATTAAAGAATTTTTTATCAGTTGTGTGGTTATTTCAGCATTTCTTCCTATTCTGGTGTCCAGAGTCCTGTTAGGTCCTCAATAACGAGTGCCCCATTCAAAGAGGGGGATGCAGACAGACTTTCCTAAGAAAAATAAGTCCTGAGCCTCTGCCTGCTGAGAAATGCCACACATAATACTCTGTTTAGAATAACCTTGGGGATATTTCACAGTGATTTCTTACACTGGTGCAGCACATAGCATGCTCAATAGTAAAAGGCTAATTATCGACATTATTTTAATTCCCAACCACTAACGAGCCTGTACAATAAGGCTGTGGGTGTTTTGTTCCTTTGAACACTGTATTGAGTCGTGTATTTCAAAGCTGACAGGCCACTTTAAAGCTGAAATGCACACCCTGAATACTAATGCTTGTTCTGAGGCAAGAACAAGTGTATTCAGCTCTAACACGCATTCAGAGCCACTTCAGTAAAATTTACTCATGCTAATATTTTGTAAAATGCAGGGAAAGGACATAATCAGTGAGCAGAAATGCTGCAGCTCCTCTCTTCACTCGCACTGAAACACTTTGCTCTGAAATACCCTTTTGACAGCGCATTTTTAGTGTAGCTACTAAACTAAGGACTAAAAAGCCATTTCTAGTGCAGCCTTGCCAGGGCAGCTGTGCTCACACCCATCACTCCCAGGCCATTTATCTACTAATGACTTTAAAAGGTGATAAAAATGACTCAGGTAGTTATGGTTCCTGTGTTCTTTTCAAAAACTCAACTTCTACATCCTTCAAGACAAAGCCCACTTGGATTATGCAGAAAAAGTTGGGTTTATCCTAATTATGGAAACTTAAAGAAGCATTATTTACAATGTTCATTTGCTTCATACTATGCTGTATTTCCCAGGAAATGTAGTTCTTTACAGAAAGGTGTAAACTCTCTTCAACTAAGAGGAGAGATCAACACAGCTTCCATTTTCTGCTTCATTTCTGACGTTATTAAAAGAGAGGTTAAAGAAGCAATACTCATGAAACTTCTGCTGATTTTTCAATTCATTTTTAAATTTTTATCTCTAGGTTTACAAATGGGGAAAATCTGAATTGCAGCGAGGTCAATTAAAGTTTAATTTCTCTTTAGCTAAACCAGGTTATGAGTGACTCAGATTTTAAAATCTTGCTTGAAATAGCTTAGCACTGAATCTCCTTTTATTTCTTAAGGTTCTATTTCTTTAGTCTCTCTTTGTCCAAGGTAGCTTTCACACAGTCACACACAAAAACCATACTGATGGTAGCAATTATACTTAAATCTGTAATTTTTAAAGAGAAGTTTACCATTCAACCTGTAACTTTGAAATGCAACGAGCACCCTGATCCCCTCCTTTTGAAAGCCATCTTTCACTTTAAATTCTCCTTTGGTTACATAAATCTGCAGGAAATGCAAAGCTGCAACCAACCCGTAGGTACTTCACATTTCAGGTTGTACCACAGCTATTTCATGTTTGCTTATCCAGTGAGCAATCCAACGTGCCCTCAATTCCAGTATTGTCCTTTGATAATAAAAACAATATTCTAGGATAAAGTTGTGCACCTTGCCCACAGTTTGAAGGCTACAGAGAATCTCTCATCCTTTTCTGAACCATTTCCAGAGCAGCTGGGACTGGAAATGAAACAGAGGCTCCCTCAAGGTGGCAGCTTTGTAAGGAGCAGTGCCCATTTCTTTCTTACTTTAATCTTTTAATCCTACTAATCCATATTATTTACTCTTTCTTTTTTTGTCCTCCTGTGTCTAAACTGATGCTTTTGTCCTTGCCAAGGCACTTTCTGCTCTTTCTTGTTTACTGTTTACTGTGTATTTTTGAAAGGAGCATTAGAACAATGTTTGCAATAAGTTTCAGTGATTTTGGCAGAGCTTGAACTGATCCAAGGTGAAAATTTAAAAGGTATTTTCAACCAAGTCGTGAAGTTTTAGAAGAGTTTTCTTATGACAGTGACGACTTATTGATAGAATTTGAAAATTTACTGAAAGGACTGCATGACAGATTTTATCATAGAATTTTCATTGTCTATGATAATAGCAATGAACTGAAAGAGGAGAGGTTTCCATTGGCACCAATGCTCTTACACAGTGCCAGAAAATCAGAGTATCATAGAATGGCTTAGGTTGGAAGGCACCTTAAAAATCATCTCATCCCACCCCCTGCCATGTGCAGGGCACCTTCCACTGGCCCAGCCTGGCCTGGGACACTCCCAGGGATGGGGGCTCCCACCTTAGAGATGAGCGCCTTATTTTAAATAAAATCAAACATCTGTGACTTCATAACTTGCTTTGCACAACATTGTTTTTCAACTACTTGAGATTGTGACATGAATTGAAGATGCCTTTTGGTTTTTCTGTTAAAGTTTGCATGCACAAGTTTTACCTCTGAGTTGACTGAAGTCACAGAATTCAGTATTTCCTCACAAGTAATCAAATGAAGCGCTTCGTGTTCATCCTGCTCCCCTCAACACATACAAACACAAATAACTTCTCTAGAAATAATGCCAAGTGCCTGTGAAGCTCAAAAAGAGAAGTTTATCAAGCCCCACTCAAGACTCCCTAATGGATTTTCTTGCCGTAAGACACTTCACCATCTTCATAAATTCATTTTCAGAAGGCAAAGTTTAATTTGCTGTAGACAAGATTAAAAGGTCATAAACAGAACATTGTCATTCAGTTTGCCCTTTCAAGTCAGTTCAAAATATGATGTATGATCTGCTTAATTATGTTAGAATTACCCAGCTTCTCCAAGAACCACCTCCTTACCATGGTGAGCATCACTGAGCAGCTTTAAAACATGCAGCACTATCACAGGGAGAAGCCTGAGTGCAAAACTCACAGCTACGAGCTAGGTATGCCAAAATTCCTCTTAGTCCCTCTGAACTGTAAAATAAATACCAAGAATTAGCAAGTACAAATGTAGAATCTTGTTACAGCAGACAACAGGATGCCAAAGGTTAAGGGAGATCAAAAAGATCTTTTTTTTTTTTTTTGTTCACACCACTGCTGCCAGTATGTTGTGAATATTTCAAGCCTGCAAAGATTCAAAAAGCAAATAAATTCCCAGATGAGAAGTCTAAAATGAAAAAAAAAACCAATTCCCTAGTCTGGGAAATAAAAGAGCGGAGAATGGGAATCAGGTAACTGCTCAGTACACAAAACAGATTTTTTTTCTCCAATTTTTCTTCATCTAACACATATTTTTGGAAAGTGCATCACACACAGTACAGTAGTATGGAGAAATTGCTGTAACATGAGGGGAGCCTACGAGGAGGATGGAGAGGGACATTTTACATGAGCATGTAGTGACAGCACAAGGGGGAATGGCTTCAAAGTAAAAGAGAGTAGGTTTAGATCAGATATTGGGAAGGAATTCTTCGCTGTGAGGGTGGGCAGGCCCTGGCACAGGGTGCCCAGAGCAGCTGTGGCTGCCCCTGGATCCCTGGCAGTGCCCAAGGCCAGGCTGGACGGGGCTGGGAGCAGCCTGGGACAGTGGGAGGGGTTGAACAGGGTGATCTTGAAGGTCCCTTCCAACCCAAACCATTCTGTGATTCGATATGCAAGACTCAGAGGACAAAAGAGAGACGTGTTGCAAAAAAAAAAACCCAAACAAAAAAAAAACGGCAAAAAAAATCATTCTTACTGCAGGTTATTTGCAAATCACCTGGTGGTTTCACAGCTGTGTTTTTCTTGAAAGCCATAAAAATAACTTGAGTTATGGAATGAGTCAAGGGGCTCAGCCAGTGGCCAGCTCGGTGCCATTCACAGCCCTGTTGGCTCTGCAACTCAGGAGCATCTGGGCACCTCTGACACTCCCACGCTGGAGCCTCGGAGCTCAGGGAAGGTCACGCTACTTTTGGAGGTGAATAAAGTGCTAATCAACAAAATGCAGAAAATAATCAAAGTGCCCAAGTAGCACCACAGTTTTTAATACAAATTAAACTAGAGACAGCCCATATTTCTGAAACTTAGGACAAAATGCCTCTCCACAGCAGGAGAGTCACACTGGATTCCAGTTTGTTTCTGTGGTTTTTTTGCGAGCAAAACCGTGAGACTGATCCCAGTAAGTGTTTACTGCTCAAGTGGAGGCCTCAAGAACACTTAAGCCATTTTGAAATAGGTCTCTGATATTCTGTCTCACATTTAATCTTTAATTATAAAATGAGAGGGACAAAGTATTTTAGTCTCTTATTGTATTATGATAGGGATTTAAATGAGTTCAGGTATTTGTAGCACAGTGGTTAGGCAAATGTGAGAGTAATTTGCAGAAATAGCCACTATTTCTCACTCAATGGACTTGAAATTTCCTCAACTTTCATGCATAAAATCATCATCTTTGCCCTGATATTTAAGAAGCAGGGACACTTATTAACCTGAGATAATTTTCTGTTCCACTGACATTCCATCCTAAATTTATATTGTTACAGAAGACTGAATACTCCCATAATGAACTTGCTCATAATGCAATCATTAATATCTCTGTTCAAATCCAGAATTACAGGAGACTTAATTTTGTTGTTATTTAGAGCTTGTGTAGTCTGGGGTAGAGATAAAAGTCAGGGTGGTGTTTTAGGTTGGGTTCCCTTGTTCCTGTCTTTGTTATTTTTTAAAGGGACATCATTAGAATATTTTAAGCCTTTCAGAATTCATAAACAGCATGGGAAAGCTAATTAACTGCTTTTAATGGGCAAAACTGTAGGAAAGCCACCAAAAGTTTCAAGCAACTAAACATCACACAAGGCCTTTGGAGTTCCTTCCAACATTATGGTGCTTTATAGCTGAAGTTTGACTTTGTCACAAGCCAAAATTGCTGTTTTTGCAGCCGAGGAGGTGGCTGTGCTGCCTCAGCAGCCACGCTGCAGCACCTGCTAAAGTGTTTGTGCTTCCACCCAAAAGCGGTGCAAGGCCACGTGGTCATTCCCAGCCGCCACAGGACTGGGAGCACACCGGAGTCCACGCGAGCTCGAATGAAACCAAAGAGGTTTCACCACAGGGCAAGAAAGCATGAAGCATTTATCACCATGGGGGGGCAGCTGCTCAGCAGGGAGCCCCCAAAAAGGTTCCGTTTAAAGGGAGGCCCTGTCCAAGGGCAGGACAAGGTGCCCAGGCCTGGCTGCAAGGTGGTCAGCTGCTTCCAGCACCAAACACAGCCGGGGAGCCTCAGGGTGCTGGGGATGTATTCGCTTTCCTGGGTTTCCCCTGGTCGAGCTCACAAGGCAGAAGCAGCACAGCCAGGTCTCCCAAGCGTCCTCGCCGCTCAGCAGGCAGCAGAGGAAACGCAGGGGAGAATCTCAGAGCCGGGTGGAAAAATGCGCTTTTTTCCCTCTTCGGTGCGGCTCGCCCCAGGTAGCCTGATTTCAAGGCAGAAAGCGTCCCAAGAACAAAGGAGGCGGGAGGGTACAGTCCAATAGCTTTTAATCCGACGCAATCCGGACCTACACAGCAGAATATAGCATCTAGACTGGCCGAATTCCCAAGCCGGACTGACCCTGAGGTGGGCGTGGAAACGGCTTTTCAAGGGGGCGGTAACATAAGGGGAACCAGTGAGGGACAGGGAGAGGGGAGGACACAACTGGGATACAATCCAATGAGGGGGTTTGGGGGGCGGAGTTGTAACACAGAACAATTGCAAAACCAAACTTAACAGAACTTTCCAGGCTAAGGGGAAGAACAATATTCAGGATGCCACCCAGTGGGCTGTGGCTTATAATCAGGCTAAGGCATTCCCACAGGGATGCACCTGTGGGTGCACGGTCCCACCCTGCACCCAAACCCTGCTGAGCAGGGCCCGGCCCCGGGGCCGCTCTGCCCGCTGCAGGCAGCTGGTTCCAGCCATCCCAATCACTTCTTGCTGCAGGATGCACCTAAATTATTGAGTTGTTCCTGGGAAAAGATGTTTACCTGCAATCCCTCACAGAAAATAAGATGATGATCATCCTATTCAGAAGATAGAATATTGTAGACCAAAATAGCAAAGGCTTCATCTCGCAAAAAATGAGGAAAAGGCATGAATGCTGGCTTGACTGCAAAGCATAAACCCTGCCTGTACAGCATTATTACATCCCAAAGTGCTCATGTGCAAATCCATTTTCACTTCCTAAAATGTTTGTCCATCAGGAGAGGTGTCCACTGTAGGTAATATGTGAAAAGGTGTGTTTCTAAATGAAATAAATATGGCTATTGAAATTACACAACACATTGTAAAAGATATTTAAAACCCTGTTTTTGAGGACCAGAGCCAAAAATTATTCTTAAAATCTGTTTTTTTCTTTTATCTAGTGAACTTATAAATTTGTGATGTTTGTGACTGCAAATAAACTGATGGTTCCATGGTTTATTAAATTTCTGTCTCACACCTGCAAAGCTCTGAAGAAGCCAATTCAAGGTTTATTTCATTAAGGTATCATAAATAATCTACCTTTCTTTCTATTTGTAAATAACGTAATCCAGTTCAAAAAAATATAAACACCTCATGTTTAGGAAGAAACAACAAAACACCCACTAGCAAACACCCACTGACAAAATATTGGATGTACCTTTTACTTTCTATAATGCACTTAATCACCTCAGTTTTTCCCAGGAAGAACAGTTTTCCTGAGTCACGACAATCAAGAGTTCAGAATATCCAAATTAATTTTAAAAAAAGTTATGCAGGCAACATATCAGTAGTGAAAGAGAGGGGAAAACAGGATATTTCCAGAGAGCACAGCATTGGAACTTACATGCAGTACAATGAGAACTGAATTTCTTCCATCCCAGAGAATTCCTTCAGGACAGAGCACGAAACCAGTTCACTTCTTTTTTGGAAAACGTTTTTCCTAAATCCCTTCACAAGCAAAAAAACCTCCTGTAGCATCAATCAGACGTAACATAGTGCCATCAGTAAGCAAGTTTATTCCCCGTGATATTAAAACTGGTGAAAGAATCATTAAGTCTTTTTTTTTTTTTATTCTCCAGCTGAGCTGTGTTTTCACTTTTTGTGTGCCTGTGTGGCAGATGCCTCAGCACTGCTGCTGCAGCCTGGGCTGTGATTTCCACAGCCTGCTGAGAGCCCAGGCAGGGCCAGCAGAAAGATGGGAGCTTCATGAATAAACATTTGCTTAAAAGTCACATTATTTCATCATTTTCTCTTTCTACTGCGGTTCCTCCGCATCTGTAAATTGAAGCAGCACCAAGGAAAACCAACTGCAGTGCTTTAGTTTCTGCTGGCACAGAGATTTATGTGGGCCCACCACAGGCATTCATATAGCAGCAGTGGCCCCAAGCTCACAAACTTCCCATGGAGATCATTATTTCATCCCTTTGGGGGTTCCCATCTTCCTCCATTTTTTACCATGATAAAGCAAGGAAAAGAATTAATATGAAAGTGGGAGCAAGAACGGGAAAATGACTTTAATTTTCAACATTTGGATTTGTTTCTTTACAGTGTGGGTTCTCTCGTAGCAGCAGGAGCAGACTTGCATTAAAGGAGGACAGCATGCGTTCCCACAGCACAGGAGATTAATCGATTTTCAGAAATTATTACTGGTTGCAGACATCCAATTTGAAACACATTTAAAGAGTCACGTTTTGCTATGTGCAGAGCTTGTCTTAAGAATTAGGCACTTTAATATTTAAATGGACATTCAAAAGTAGTAGATACTTCAAAAGCATGACCGTAGGCTTTATTGCTCAAATAAAGCAGCAGTCACACCAAAACATATAAAAATGTGTCCTTCTCCAATTCAGCTCTTCCTACTTTTTCTTTTCTCTTGCTATTTCTAAGCATTATGCATGTGTCATATAGAAAAAAACAATGTCAGGAGAAAAAAACCACAACAACAAAAAAAAAAATAGTACAGGAATTATCCTAAAACATTCTGGGGGAAAAAAAATAAAAAGCCAAGGGGTATCCCAGCCTGATGATATATAGAAATAAATTTGCAGTTTTCTTTTGTTTTCTTCTCAGGTAGCCACCTCCCACAGCAACTGCCACCACATGAGGAGAAAGAAATCCCTGAAATGAGCAGTTCTTTCTTCACCTCATAAAAAGGAAACACGCTGGGAAAGACCATGCTTACAGCCCACTCATTAGGACTTTATAGAGGAGTTGTGGATTGAAACATTCATTCTAAATTCATTTCTTGTGGTCAGTATCGAGGTATGGATGTCCTGCACTATCCTAATAGCTACAATTGAATAAATACTCTATGCTTGTATAATAGTGTCACTCTTATTTGGGGTTTTTTTCTTGTTTTTCTTCTTTTTCTGTGCAAATCCTTCTTTCTTACCCCCTGTAACCTCTCATCACTGCTTGGAAGGCAGGAGATGACTCACCTGTGCAACACTGCTTAACTAAAACTTGCCAAAAATGAAAATATCGTCTGTACTGGTATAAACTACTCGTCTTGTATTCAAAACTATTCTATAAACACAAACCCATTTATACATTTCTCAGATAGGTACCAGTTACCTCTTATGTATCTAGAAGGAAAGGAAGTCAGCAATATTAGCTATCTATATGCACGGCAGGAGACAAGCAAAAACACAAATTCACATTGAGAATGTGCATAAACCTTTTTCCCTTCTTACTATTCTTTTACGGCAGCCAAGAATAGAGGACAGTTACAGTTATCCAATAATCTTCTATCCAGTGGTTGCCTTTATCCACATGATAAAAGGATGTGAGAGCTATTAATGAACTCGATGGGCTTCCTGGGCTGATAGCAACGTGCTTTTTTTCCTCATAAAACCAATTTTTTAAAAAAACCTGAAGCCACAGCAACAACCTGTTCAGTTCCTGAGGCAAATCCTGAGGGAGAAAGAAATAATTGGAGATAGTCTGGATTTTAAATCTCACAGGACAATCCCCCATCTGAGTTCTGTTGTTCGGGTTTTCTCTTGGCTGGTTGCTTTTTTGCATCGTTTTATACAGCAGCATCAGGGATCCACTTGGAATCAGCAGGACAGGAGAGTTTCCAAGGCCTCACTCTGAAAACACAGCACCCCAGAGGTCCTGCTGCTCCCAGGACTGCTCCTGCTCCCTAACAAAATACCTCATTTAATCCCTGTGCTTGCTCTATGCATTATTTTTAAGGCCCATAAATGCCAGTTTACTGCCTTACAAAACCCACTTCTCAACCACAGTGAAATCCTGTTTTAGTCACCCCAAGTTCCTCCGGCAGGTGCATAAATCTCCATTTCATTTCCCGAGCACTCAGTAAGGTCAGTGCAGCAAACAGGAGCTGCCGCCTGTGCCTGAGGAACTCAGCCGAGAGCGACGCCTCTCCCTGGGATGGGCTTGTTGCATGGAGTGTGTTAAACAGGGCTGGGACCTATCCTGAGGGCATAAAGTTCTTGAGAGAATAAAAGAAAGTTATTTTTCCAAAGAAAGCTTTAGAAGTGCATCTTCCGCGACCTAAAGTTCTGTTGAAATACATACAATGGTGGAAGCTCCCTGTGGTGGTGACTTTCTTTGCTCTTTTTGCTACATCCTTTTCTAAATCTTCCTATAGATTTCACTTTTTTGGCTGACATATTGGAGTAAAAAAATCATGGTTTGGGAGTTCCAGGTTGGGAGGAAGGTTATCAGATTGTAATTGATCAGTTTACTTGCTAATCTACCTTTCCACTCCAAATTTTTTTGTGCTCAGCAGCGGGGAAGGAATGGAGTCAGAGGACAGACAGGGAGATAGGGGCAGCAACCCCTCTGGTGAGCAGCAAAGGGAAACATTAACTTCAGCAGAGGTCATGAAAAAAGAGCAAAACACAGGCACAACAGCAAGACAATCCCTTAGAACTCTAACAGGGAAAAAATTGCGATGAAGGATGAGAGAAGCTCAAGGGCAATGAGGTGAAACTCAGAGGAAGTGGAATGAACAGAAATGGATATCACAGAGATAAAGAATCAAGAGAGCTGGAAAGAGACACACATTTTATAACACGTCGGCCTTTGCTGCAAATATGTGACTTAAATTCACGGCAAAATGCCTGTTTCTGTAGAGCATCCATCTCAGGCGAAGGCCACACTGAATATGCCTGAAAATAATCCCTGCCATGCTATAGTGACACAGGAAATAAAGATTTAGGGACAGATTAGGGTATGGCAACTAAATGACTGCGAGCAGCAGCCTAACAGCATTTCAAGTTTGTTCCAAAATTGTAAAGGCGCTTTGTTACATCAGTTTTTCTATCACTGCCTGTCCGCTTGACTCCAGTTCTGTGCCCGTTTATCTGCCTTGCAGCTCCCAACACAGAAGGGATAATCCATCATGGATCCCAGCCGTGTGTTCCAGCTAACTGAGCAGCAATCACACCCTGCGTTCACGGACAGCCTGGATCAGATCTGTGCTCCTTGGGCGTCCAAGAGTGCACAGTTTAAGCATTAAAGAGTTTGGTCCAAGTTCAGTGCCGCAGATCTCAGTTCTACAAAAAGCGGTGGCTTCCTCAGCTTTTCTTAGGAAAGAAAAAACCAAATTAATGAGTAGAGACAGAATTCACAGAATTCACAGAATGTCTGGGTTGGAAGAGACCTGCAAGATCATCGAGTCCAACCCGTGCCCTAACACCTCACCTAGATCATGGCACCGAGTGCCACATCCAGTCTTTTTTTAAACACATCCAGGGACAGTGACTCCACCACCTCCCCGGGCAGTCCATTCCAGTACTTTATCACCCTTTCTGTAAAAAACTTTTTCCTAATATCCAACCTATATTTCCCTTGGTGCAGCTTGAGACTGTGTCCTCTCGTTCTGTCAGCTGCTGCCTGGTGAAAGAGCCCAACCCCCAGCTGCCTGCAGCCACCTTTCAGGGAGTTGTGGAGAGACAAGTGTGACACTGTTGATTTTCCCGCCGTCTCGGAGAAGGAGAGCAAGCAGTCTTCTGATTCTTCCAGAAGAATAGTGATTTATTTTATTAATTACAGTTTCTTTTATAGGTTTTTTTCTCATAGAATAATTGGTCAAATACATAGCCACACTTTGGTGTGATAGGCTGAGTTCTAAAAGCATTCATTCTTAAAAATATCTGTGCTACTCTATAACAAACAATTCTCTAGAAAAGGCCACAAGTGTTCTTAGTTTATGGAACATTGTTGATAGTTTTTATGAGAACGAAAATTCTCTCACGAGAGAGAAAGAGCTGCTTCCAGCAGCTTTCTGCATCGCCATGACACTATCCAACAGACATTAAATTATTTTTTTAATGCACACATTAAATTATTTTTCTATAGGTCAATGTGGTTATCATATAAACAGTTTTGTTTATTTTATAGATATGTACATTTGTGTGTGTGTGTCTGTGTGTATATGGAAAAACTTGGTTACCAATCTTGGTAAACCTCTGAGGAGGAATTTCAATTTTAGGAAGACATGGTTCTACCTTCCAGAAATGCCACATTAGCCAGAGGTTTCCTTCTCGTGAGAAGCCAGACCATCAGTTGTGCCAGAGGGTTAAAGATAATAATAATTAAAATATTGACTGCTAGTTCATTTATAAGTTTAATAAAAATGTACTTTCCAAACCAGAGCACATGTTCTGTCTGCAGTATTAAATACTCAAATGATATCATGGCTATAGATCTATAGAAAAATTATGCATATCTGAAGTAATAAAGAGCCAAACTGATTATTAGCAAGATGGCTTACAAACACAGCATTTTTCAATTTTATTACAGATAAGAGCCTAAGACTTCCTTGTGGCATTCAGTAACATTTATGTATAAACTTAAGTATGGCCATGCAGCAATGTCTGTTTTGAGTGCCAATTCTCATGGCGGAATTATGAAACAAAATTCATGTCAGAGAGACGTTTCCTCAAAGTTTTCAAACCAAAGAGGAAAGGCTGGGAAAGCTTCTGCCACTCAGAAGTCACTCAGGACTAGGGAGAACCAGAGCCACAAAGTTACTGTGCAGAAATTGAAGTCTCAACTCTATCTACAAATATTTCAACAAGCTATTTTCTATGAGAAGAAATTGTGATTGAAGGTGTGGAAAAAGGCACCCTGAGGTCTGTGGCTGCCAATGTTCACAGAGACTTGGAGCAAATGCCGCAGCTTCCACTTGCCTAGGCCAAGGTGAAAACTGGTGTGGAACCTTTCAAGTTCCCAAAACATTTGTAAAGTCCAACTTTGCTCACCTCTGGTGTTCAGATTTATACAGGACTGCAGGGAGGTGGCTTCAGCTGCCGCTCATGATGCACATAAAGATGAAGGGATATTATTTACCAGCTTCAAAAAAAAACCTGAGTTCAACCCATGTTTGCATATCTCGTACATCTACTCCCTTATGTCTCCAGCACAGAACTGAGATAGAAAGACACAGTGCAAACTTAAAGCTAATTTTAGTAATGAAACATTAGCCTTTGCTGTCTGATAATTAATAACACAGTGTTTGTTTCAACAAGGATATAATTAAAGTTTCAAATGCAAGCATTATAAATTACAGATACTTTGGGATTATAAATCTCTGTAGTGTTTTTTAATGAAAATAAATTGAACTGACATTGTTTCCAGAGGAGTTGACTCATTTCACCTTCACTCTCAGTATCTGATTAAGCTCTCTGGCTCTCTTTTGGAAACATTTGAAATATCTTCCTAGAGAACACAAGCTTAGTCCCACCCAGAGTCATAAAGCAAGCAAGCAAAAAAATCCATCAGTATTGGCTGTATGCATAACCCGACTACTCATGGAGATTTAGTAACTTTACATTAAAGGCTGAAATAATTACTTTAGGCTTCATGGATACATGAATATTTCTATTATGCTACTTGATCATCCCTAAAATTGCAACTTTATTAAGAGGTCCCCATCACAATAACCCGGTCCACTTTGATTAAAAGAGCTACATTCCATTTCTGTCATAAAACTCAGATGACAGAAGCAGGGTAAAAGAGTCTCAAGACTCAATTGATATTATGCAGAAAACTAAGTAAATGGAAATTAAAGCAATAATAAAGTGTAGTGGTATCTACTTTCTCAAAAATAAAAAAGAATATAGTACAAATACTTTCTTCTGAAATGTTTGATTAAATGGGAGTTTGGCTCATCCCTTTCCATGTCATAAAGCCAGGATGAATTCCGCCAAGCAGGCACTTCATTTTTTCTGCATGGGGATCATCCAAAATCTCAAGCAACCCTAAATCTTCACATCT
The DNA here is from genome assembly GCA_013389985.1 of Dryoscopus gambensis. Classification (NCBI taxonomy): domain Eukaryota; kingdom Metazoa; phylum Chordata; class Aves; order Passeriformes; family Malaconotidae; genus Dryoscopus; species Dryoscopus gambensis. Next base: position 201,846 of record WEIT01020522.1, on the reverse strand, counting down.
GTTTACATAATACATGTGCAGAAGTTATCCAAGTATTTCTATATTTTGAAAGCTTATTATATTAAGGGCAAAATCTAGAAAGAGACAGAAACAAACAGCAGAACTGGCAACTGACACTCAAAAGAATCATGTGTTTGCAGGACACATCAATCATGTGTCCTGAGCTAAACAAGTAGAAGCTGCTTCAGTTTTGATCAGAAGGGCAAAACAGGCCATGCACAATTTGGGCTATGAGGGAATGAAAAACTGAACAAATATTTCAGCCATTTTTCATTTTCTATTATGCACACGAAGTATTTTGCTGCAGGAAATATTGCACCCAGGAGCCTGTCCCAGACACTCCAGCACGAAAGGAAGGATATCTGGGAGGTGAAAGAAGTCTTAAGTTAAGCAACTCAGCTCTCTGAAATTTCTAACACTCTGTCCTATTGAACTAAGAAATAGCAACTAAAGGTTATTTCATTACATAAATCCTGCCATGTGGCTGGGTAAAATATCTCTCTCCAAATGAACCTAAGCATATATTTCATTTTAAGCTTCATCTCTTAACTGTTTCCTTTCCTCTGCCCTGCTTTATTTTTGTAAACTTTGGCCCTTCAAACACTTTCTCTCTCTGCTTGAGAACATGTTACTGGTGGTCTGTCATGGGAATCAGAACTAAGCAAAGATGGAACAAGAAGAAGTTCAGAGAGAAACAATAAAATAAGCAATTTCTGATGCATTTTGTGGAAAGGTTTGGTCAAACCCAGATCCATTTATGTCTTCAAACACTTTTAGTCTGCTTTTCCAATTAAAAAACAAAAAAAATCAAAACGAATCATTACTGTCTTTTCATAACTTTAGCAGTATATGAAAAATTATAGGAAAATATGACTCTTTTTTAGGTTCAAAACCCAGAGGGTGCAAGGAAACCTCCCCAGCTGCAGATGCCTAAAGACTAAAAAGCAAATAACCCAACAAACGAGGAGGAAGGCAGAGATCCCTCTCCACTTCTAAATCCAGATTTTCCTCCCCTAACAGCCTCGCTGATTGTATTAAAAAGAAAATCATTGCTAAAATGTAATGAGCAGACTTTCAAAGTGCTTGGCAAACCACCCTAAGCCCTTCGTGTGGGTCTGCTATGAAGGAGCCACAAAAGATTGCACAGAAAACTCAGCAGAAATTGAGGTAACATATCCAAAGAGAAAAAATATTGCTTTTTTTGGTGGGAAAAGGTCTTCCTTACCTGAATCTCAATTTATAAAAGAATTTCAAAACCATTAAAACTCTAAGAAAGCATTAGTTTCTAAAGGACTTTGTGTTCAATTAATATTAAAGAGAATTAATATTTTTTTCTCTCAAAAGTTTTCAAAGGAATTTAAAATAAATACTGCCGGGCAAAGAAACATAGACCCCAAAATAAACAACAGAGCAAGAAGGAACTCTCTGCACTTCCATTATGATCTCATTTTCTCTGGAAAATTAGATTTCTTGCACTATGCATGTATCCCTTCATAAAAGCAAGGAAATTCCAGAAACTTCAAGAATGTCAAATAGTTAGGAAAAAAGATTATACAAATTCACTGAAATAGGTACATCATCCTCCACCGAAATAATCTTTTTCAGAGAAAAGCAATGTATCATTACCTGCCCCCAAATTCTCCGTCTCCTGTGCTATACTTAGGCTTTCACAAAACTCATTGAAGGTTTATTCTTATGACAAAGTGGAACAAATTATTACCACTGACAGCCTGCAAAAATTGTTTAGCTTTGTGCAGTGTGTACTTTTAGAGTCAGATGGATCACTGCAGCTCCCAATGGTGAAATGGAAAAGAATAGCTGCTCTGTGTGCAGCAAAGGGACTCACTAAAACATCATTTCTGCAGGAAAGAATAAACTCTCCCGAAAGGTTAACTGATGTTAGCACTTAATAGAAAAGGTGTATTCATGCCATCAGCCAAACCCCTGGCTGAGCTGATGCAGTTCCTCTCTTAAGTGATCTTTAGTATTGCTTTAAAGGTACTTAAAACATAACAAATGTAATAATTAAGGGCAAACTTCAAACTTTTGTGGGTTTAGAGCTTTCTGTTCCTGGCAGCTACTGAGGGACATGAACACTGTCACACAGTAACACAGCAAATAACTGACCAACCGAGGAGGAAGGCAGGGATCCCTGTCCACTTCTAAATCCAGATTTTCCTCTCCTAACAGTCTCGCTGATTGCATTAAAAAGAAAATCATTATTAAAATGTAATGAGTAAACTTCCCAAGCACTTGGCAAAACATCCTAAGCTGTGGGTCTCCTGTGAAGGAGCCATGAAAGAGTGCACAGAAAACTCAGCAGAAGTTGAGGTAACTTATCCAAAGGTGAAAAATATTGCTTTTTATTGTGGGATACAGGGAACTGGCTGGGGCAAGTTCTGTCCGCACTCGAAGGAGAAAGCAGCACCATTGGTCTGTGCTAATCTCAGGTAAGGTCTCTTGCATAGGCAAGAATAAACTTCAAACAGAGAATATATGTGTGGAGGGAGGGGAGTATGTGGAATATCTGTGAATGTGTGGACGTAAATCTATATCTGTGCGTGTCAGTGGAAGCTGAGGTACCTGCTGTAAATCAAACAACGTTCTAGCAGGTTATGTAATTCTGGCGCCTCCACTGACACCAGGGCGGCCAAACTTTATTTTTGTGCCAGGCTGCTCCATCAATTCATCTGAAAACCTTTGTCATGTTCAGCCCATCCCTTCAGAGCGGCCGGCACCGTTTCCCACCCTGGCAGTGACAGGGAGCAGCGGGGACAGGCTGGCGAGGGGGACTCGGGTGGGACAAGGGACCTGGCAGCTGCGGCTGTGGGCTGCAGGGGCACCCGTGGGGAGGCGTCCAGCAGCTGCCTCCTGTGGTGGTGGCTTAGCCTAATTCCAGGCTGCGGCCCCGCACTGCCTACCAAACCCTGGCCATACAGTGGGGGATTTTCCCGCCTTAGACAGGGGGTCTGAGGGGGGTTCCATGAGCGGCACAGAGGTATAAGCTGCAGCCCACTGGGTGACACCCTGAAGATTGTTCTTCCCCTTGGTCTGGAAAGTTCTGTTAAGTTCGGTTCTTCCTCGGTTCTGTGTTACAGCTCCCGCCTCCCAAACTCCCTCATTGGATTGTATCCCTGCTGTGCCCTCCCCTTTACCTGTTCCCCATTGTTCCCCTTATGTTACCGCCCCCCTTGAAAAAGAGGCTCCCCGCCCCTCTCGGGGCCAGTCTAGTTCCTGAATTCGCCGGATTAAAAGCATCTTGGACTGAGCCCTTTCCGCCTCCTTTGTTCTTGGGACGCTTTTGCCATAAATCAGGCTACCTGGCACGAGCCGCCCAAAGAGGGAAAAAAGCGCATTTCCCACCCGGCTCTGAGATTCTCCGCTGCGTTTCCTCTGCTGCCGGCTGAGCGGCGAGGACGCCTTGGAGACGCTGCTGCGCTGCCTCTGGCTTGCGAGCTCGGCCAGGGAAAACCCCGGAAAGCATTCAGCCTCCAGACCCACTGAAGGCCAATTCCAGTTCTCACCCAGAGCCCCAATCCCCTGAGATCCCCCTGCCACCATCCGAGCTAAAGTCAGAACCCTCTCAGAGCACCTGCAGTGCTCAAGGGAAAGGCACCGCTCGCTGAGCTACTGGGATCCCCCATCTCTGCAGGATGCTCTTTGTTCTGCCCCTGTCAGGAAAGGCAATGCTGGCTTTAAGACATTCTCACCTTCTAAAGCAGCGAGCAGAGAAATTATAATCAAAAAGAGAAATATGCAGAAATACAGGGGAAGGTAAAGGAAACGACAATATTTACAAATACAAACAAAACCAGGTGCTGTGAAAGAGCCTTAGAATATACAGGATAATGGGGAGAATGAATAAATCCCTTCCATAGTGATATCTCAAGATATTTCCATTGAAGCTTTTGTGACATAAATGTTTATTTATATCTAGATATCTCAATCTTTTAGAATTAGATAATTATAGTTTCAGAATATTTCAGTAGACCAAATATGAAATATTCAAACCCTGATAGTTTAAACATGTTAACACTCATGGAGAGCATAAAGTCTGTAACAGGAACAAAACCCCAAGTATCTAGAAAGATTACTAAGAGTATTTTAAGTCCTTCACCAGTGTGACTTAAAAAGGACAAGCACTCATCATCTTCATGCAACAGCCCTAGGAATATTTAGTAAGATTATTTACAATATTTATTTACTTTTTGTCCAGCTGCTAAAATAACATGCTCCACCCCCACATTTTAATTTGATTATTTTCTTACCAATACTGTTTTAAGCTGTTACACAGCACTTGTTTCTTCATTAAATAAGAAAACAAAAACCTTTCAAAACTTCACAAAACTAAAACTTCCTTATATAATGAAAAAGAAAAGTGTAGAGGAAGGCACAATAAATATTATCAATATCTACAAGATAGCAACAGGTTCTATAGGTTTAAAAAGAGCCAAAAAAACCACAACAGCAACAAACACAAAACAACACAGACCACAAAACAAATTTAAAACAACCAAATAACTCTTTATTTTACTACAGTAATAGAGAAGGTAGGAACTGACCTCAAGATTAAATTAGGCTTTAAGAGGGTTGGGGTTTTTTTTCAAAAAAGTTGACACAATTCCTTATTTTTGTTGATGATCAATGCCCATCAACCAGGTGTTTTCAGTTCATAGACCAATTTTTTACTTCCCAGCAATTAAAATAGTTTCAGTTTCCCAGCCACCACATATATTCACTAAACCAAGTGGTTGGGTTGGTATAACTGGGCACTGACCAGTTTTAACACTCAGTCATTTAATTTTTTTTTCAATTCTTTTTATACAGGTTTTCAGAAGGAGCAATAAGGAGTGATGGAAGCACTGACAAATTTCACATTTTAGGAAGTTCTTTTACTCTCTAACAAATCAAACTGCAGGCCTGAAGAGAGAACTCTCTCCAGGCTGAAATCTCCCTATTTTATCTTCATTTCTTTTCTCAAAAGTATTTTACCTTCTCTTCCTGCACCCTGCAGAAAATTAAGCCATAAATCCTGAATTTACTGGGTTTAAGTAGAAGGCTATATGGAATTGCAGATGTGTTTTTATGAGCAACACCGTTTTTAGACTGAAGCCATCGCAGCAAAAAGGCAAGAGCAGCCTGGAGAGGAGGGGGAGGTAAATTTGTGGTGGTAGAAAAGCCAGGAGGATGAATCTATTTTCTAGAATTTCAGCTCTGGGAACTCTTTGATGCCCCGAGCAGAGCAGTGAGGTTTACCTGACTGGAACCCTCAAGCACTGGGGACACTGCAGAAGTCCTGCCCTGAGCCCTCCAGGTGCAAATTAAAGAGTTCCCCTTCACCCCTTCACCTCTCTTGTTCAAGAAAGCCAAAAGCAATGTAATCAAACGAGTAAGAGAGCTCAGTGGATTTGTTTGCCCACCCCCCCCCACAAATTCCTAAATTCTTATCTACTAAAAATTGATACCTAGCTACTAAAAAAAAATTGAGTGGAAAAGGACAAACGATACACGAATATAAGTAAAAATCATTAAAATTAGAAGTAGAGAGAAGTGATGATTAATTCACATCATAAAAAAGTAACAACCTTGCAGTGTTCTGTATTTTCTCTATTCAGGTAACAGAACACCAGGAAGGCCAAGTCGGGCCCACAGAGCAACAAGTGCACATCCGATTATTTCTGTACCTCAGTGAGCAACAAGGAAGGCAGAAAACACCTACAACTGGTGACAGTCCTGAAGTTTAAATTGATAAAAACGAAAATGCACCCACCAACCCCCAGACCCCTTGTCTTTGCCAAGAGAGGTTGCACTGGACGACCCTTGGGGGCCCCTCTCACCCCGATGTGCCACAGCTCTGTGATATCTTGGTGCTGCTCAGGGCAATGGTTCAGCTCCAGGCAATCGGAACTTGAGCACAAGCCCAACTAGAGTTAAACCCACACTCACACCTGACAATCAATTCAAAGTAATAAATTAGCCGAGAAGCATCTCTAGAATCATAAATATTTTCTTAAAGCCTGCTATAAATGATTCAACATCAGAAGAAATCTGCAGGAATGCTGATTAGAGGACAAGGTTGTATAAGCACAGTACAGAATGTGATTAATTTCACAGTAATTAACACAATATGCAGTTTATGCATCACACAGATCAGTATATAAAAAATATTGTTGTTGAAATCACATTCGTATTTAAAAAATAAAAATTAAAAAATCCCAAAGGGAGTTTCTGAGTGCTTTTAAGTGAAGCCCAGCTTGCCTTTGTGTCACAGGTCCCATCCCAACTCCCTGCTTTTTCTCCAAATGATTGCAGCTCTAAAGTGGTTTTAAATTGCTATTGTATGAAAAGGCAAATTATTTTAGGAGGTTAGAAGTCATCCTGTCACCTTGTAATTTCTTTAATTACAACACGGTGTAGGTGGAGGATGTGAAAAATCTGTGTAAGAAGTCTCTGTTAGAGAAGATGTTGGATATTCTCTTCTCAGAACATACAAAGACACCTTTAAGGGAGAAGTAAAGTTCTGCCTGTTACTCACAGGCTGGGGCTTGGAGGACACCACTGCTCCCAGTGCATCCTGACCCAGCCAGTTCCTGGTGCCTTCATGGGTGCTGCCAGACAACAGGTGAAACAGCTGCTCAATTATTTCATACTCAATTCTTTAATTCACGGAAGAGAAGTATGAGCAAACGCTTGGGGAAGAGCTTCAGGATTGCCTGGGAATAAATAGAAGCCTGGCAGGCCTTTGCCCAGCAATGATTTATTTACCTCCTGCACTTGCAGAACATTCAGCTGCTCGCTAATAAGAAACAAGGAGCTATGATGCAAGATTTATACAGCAATAATGAGGGGATTTGTTAGCATGATTCTGATTATTCCGTAATGAAAGTCTAATGAAACTAATAAAGCTTTATCACAGCCTGCAGGGATCTTGCCAGAAGCCAGAGATGGAGTGTGAATTAGGTTATGGGAGGCCTCCAGAAAGTCGAGACAGGAGCAGGCCCCACCTGCCACTGAGGACCACGGGCTGCTGGGCAGCGATGGCCAACCTCAAGCCTGTACCAGAAACGCTCATCCCAAAAGCACACCAGGTCATCTCCCCTCTAGACAGCTGCTGAGAGCATGGCAGAAGGAGCTGGGGCGACGACCGAGCCCAGCAAAGTCCCAGGAGCCTATATTAGAAGGTCATTGCACATTCATACCCGCGAATCGTGGGAACCCGAATTTCCCCGGCTACACCACGCTGCGAGAACAGGGCACGGATTTGGCTTCTGCATCAGCAGGGTACACTGGGGGGATACCTGGGCAAGGAGAGGGATCTGAGAGGGTCACAGTTCCTTCTGCAAGGGATGGTGGAAAGGCCAGATCTCCTCCATCTAGAGGGAAGGCTGAAGGGCATACACAATTAACATTTTCAAAATGATGGGAGCAACACATCCACCTGAATAGAGAACTCTTAATTGCATAATCCTGCACTGCCAAAACACACAGTAGAGTGGAGAGGTAGAGCTGTATCTAACATCCTTAATCCAGAGGTAGAGATGTATCTAACATCCCTGATCCATCATGTGTGGGTGCAGGAGAAGCAGGAGGAGAAAGACTGACCAAGAGTGCCTTGGCTCACACAAACACCCTGAAGAGTGTTAGTCTAAAATGCCACTGTTGGAGACCAAATATCGGCCTCCATGGACCCAGCAGGTCAGTTCTGCTCTGAACAATTCAAGCTGTGTGAGAAAAAAGGGAGATGTCCTTGGGCTAAACATTCTGTTCATTTGCCAGCAGGTTGACTCCAGACACCGCTTCCCTGCGGGAGGATTTTGCTCTCTCACCAAATCACGGGTGCACCCCTATCTCGGGGGTACAAAGAAAGGCAGAAGCAGCCTGCTTGTGCTGCCACACAATTAACAGAGCCCACAACCAAATCCACACTTCTTGACAGCAAAAAAAATTGCAGGCTAAATAAACCACGTGCTCTGGAGTAGCTGATGAGCTGCTGGACACCACTGAACGTGTAGAGCACTCAAACACATTTATCCTGCAGAAGGGCAGAGACCTGGAACCACACATGTCAGGGAACACATCCTTCTGAAGCAGCACTTAACTCAAAGAGTTTAATTAGAAATTAGTTAGACAACTTCCCAAGGACCAGCTAACAGAATTGCTTTGGGTATGCTGGAGTTAATGCTGATAAAGCAGGAATGCCTTGCTAATGAAAGAAGTCTGTGTTAATCATGATAGGAAACAAACAAATAGCTTTTACCTTTCTAAGGTTCATTCCCACCAATACACTGCCACTCACAGGGAAAAGACAAATTTTTCTCATCTCCAAGGGAAATATCTGAATGCTCAGAAGCTCAGCTCACCAACTGTGTAACATTATCTTACATGCAGTGCTCACATTGTTTTCATATCACAAACCTATCCCAAATTTGAGCTGTACAGATATACTTGTGTAGTTTCCAAAGTGTTATCATATATCTTCTTTTCCTTATCAATATTTATTTCTTATAAGAGATATTTGAGCAGGCATGAACAGGATACACTTTGCTTTCTTTGGCAATGGTAAACACGCATTTATAAAATAATAAAACCTTTTGCTGAACTGCAGCACAAATCAGCTCATTCTTACTGAACTTCTTAGATGCACTATTTGCAACCTTCACATCATCCAAGGAGAAACAGCTCCATCTAAAGGTTAATTGGCTGCACACTCCCCTGCCCTGCGTTTGCCACATCAGCTGTGTAAACATCAGGAGCATGGGATGTTCATCGGGGCTGGGCAGTGAAGGACATGGATTGGAAGGCCACGTCCTAAAGAGAAGTTCATTTCTCTGCCTGAGCAGGAAACGGATTCATTAACACTTGGTTCTCCCTTTGAATCATCTCACACCTGTTCATCAGTTCATATTTACATGGACCCCGTTAAGTGATTTCTAGTTTGCAGCCTACAATTCAACATCACATACAAACACTAGGGGTTAATTTTGACTCAATTTCATCATGCAAACAAGAACCCAAAATCTCTTTTAAGTGCCCTGTCTTTTAAAGCCACCCAGAAGCCTCTAATCCCTCTTAAATTTTATTGACTTGGAGTACACCTCCAAAAGTGACTTTTTACTTGTAAATATCCAATAGCTGGTACTGGAAAACAGCATTAAGAATTTTGAACAAACAGCTTTCAGAAACACATTCCTAGCTGTAGTGATTTTAATTTTTGAAAAATCATAGTTTAGGAGTTTGCTTCCTTCATCAACCAACAGCTCTGAACCCATTCTGATAATGGTACCATGAAGGTTATTCTCAACATGCATTTTCCAGTATTAAACCTCGAAATTTCCTTTTTCAGTCCTCATTTCACAGTACAGCGAGTTAGCCACAGCTAAGAACAAAAACAGGACATTTTATACAACTTTAAGAATACTCTGATTAAAGGTTTCTAAATTATTTTTAGGCTCTCATGCCTATGCAATCCTGAGCACAATTTGTGCACGTTGTCAAAGCAAAAGCAATGTTTTAATAAAGGCCTTCAGTGAGGATGAAGTACTTGGGGACTGCGGCCATAATTACAAACTTAATGGGCATTAAGTTAATAATGATGACAAAACCCAAGCTTCTCAGAAATCAAGTAGTGTTCATTATAACTATGCAGTCTTTATTGAAGTGAAATATTTAATCCAGATATAGTATTAGGAACCAGAGAGGAAAAACCTGATTATATTCCAGGTAGCAGAATATTCTCAGTGGGGGCAGTTACACTCAAAGCAAATTCAGCAGTGAAAGTGCAGATTCCTGGCTTTTATTTAGCCATAATTCAGCTCTATTAATGACAGGACTTGTTTGGATCTACCTCTGCCTTACTCTAGTAACATTTCATTTCATAATGTCTCTAATTGATAAAATGTATTTAGTTTCTGTAATGTGTTCAGCATAATTTAGAAAAAGGTAAATTGAGAAATGACACAGCCAACAGTGAAAGTGGTACTGGACATTTCTTGATTCTGTGGGATGAAAAAACTACCACCCAAATCATTTAGGGAGTACTTAAGCTATCAAGTTAGCAGGCTGGATTTGGGGGGGTTTGGGTTCATTTGGGGTTTTATTGAGGTTTTTTTGAGGGGTAAATGTCCCTGGTCCCCACAGTGCCCCTTTCCCTAGCTCTGAATCTGTAGCATTCCCACAATTTAGCTTCTTTCCCAGCATCAAACTCTCACAATCTGCTCCTCTGCACTGAACTTTCCACAGCAGTTCCTCCTCCCCTCCCAGTCTTGGAGAGAGCTGCCTTTCTGTGTAACACAGGCTGAAACTTGAAATGCAGTGAAGTCTGCTCCCAGTGCACATTTCCCTCTGATTACCCATAATTGGGATAACAGCAGCACCCAGAGGCATCTCCCAGAGTCCAGCAGCACTAACACCCACCCAGACCCAAGGAAAAGGCAGCAATCCTTGTATCACCCTCCCCATACCTGGCTTACCTATCCTTTTTGTAAGTTTATTTATGTAACATTCAGAAAACACTGTCTGTACATCATTTAGGGCTATTTCAGAGAAGAAAAGAGCTTCATAATTGAGTATAACCACTCTCTGCTTTTAGCAGCAGTGTGATGGTTTCAAACAAGATTTTTTAAAATTATGACATTTACACAAAGTTCTGCTGAAAACCAAGAGTAGGCATGGGAGGAGAGGGCTCAGAACTGATCAAGGTGTTTCAGAAAGATCTTCCAACAACCACAATTCTAACTTGAACTACTTAGAGACATTCTTCTTTGTCTGTCGGATTTCTGTTCAAAGCAATCTTTTATAAAACAAATATTTCTGTGACGTTGTACCCTAGAGAGCTTTTGCAGAGACTGCTGTGCTTGCATCTTATTGTTCATCAAGCCTGTAAAAATATTAGTAGCTACATTCCCAGTCCAAAGTACAACCTGCAGCATAATCTCTAGGCAATGTAAGCACTAACAGGAACCCTGGTAGCCTAAAGAAGGTTTCCACTCTCCCTCCATGTTCAGTTTTCTTTAGAGTTCATAAACTGTCTGACTTATCACCAAAGCAGGAGCTGTGGCTCCACACCCCACTTGGTCCTGCCCAAACCTAATTAGGTGAAGCCCCAGCCAGTCTGTCCAATATTAGAAAGCATCCTATTCCTAGTGCCTAGGCGATATATGAAAATAAATTACTGTATCCCAACAAACATTTTATTAGGGCTGTTCATGTTAAACCTAAACATATTCACTTAAGGAGTTTGTGTCTTACTTTCAATAACGATATTGTGTGTTGTTTCTTAAACTCAATTTTTAAGGAAGCTTTTTCACTTTTAACAGCCACCTACAATTTTTTTGTATAACGCTTGTGACTACATTGCCTATTCTCAAAAAACCACCCCAAAACTACTAAAACAGATCATTGTTAGATCAGTGACACATTAGATCAGTAACAAATTGCAAGGTCCTAATATGCCAACAAAAAATGCAATTCAACTACTTTAAGGAAGTAATTTTCCACTTGTGTAAGCCTCGGGTTGATGGAGAGTTAAAGTTAGTTGCTAAAGAAAGATCGATGGCCTGGAATTCCTTCCCTCCTGCAAACAAACTCGAAACAGGGATGTGTGATAAGCACGATGTACATCAGCTAGAAAAATAATAAACTGGTAAAATGAAGGTGCTGAGCATCAGCCAGGAAGGGTTTATGACGTGGGGACATAATGAGGGCTGCAACTGGTCAGTGCAGCTGTAATCAGCAACAGGAGCTGTCAGAAGTGCATAAACACTGGTGTGGCCTTCAGTTCAAAGGTGGGCAGCTGGCTGAAAACAGTCACTTTTGCCTGATGTTAGATTTGTATTAGATTTTTATTAAATAGATTCCTCTCCTGTGAATTTAGTATTCATTCCAGAGATCACATGATTTGAAGGTCTTTAAACAGCTTTCTTCTCTTTTAGAAACAGGAACAGATTTGCTTCTAAGAAAAATTGATTAATGCAGGCTTTGCCAGGGGTTTCACGCTTCACTTTCTTATTCCTTCTTTAGGTCTCCTGCTGGTCCCACACTGAGTTAAGGAACCTTGATTTTTATAGACTGCTCAACCCCAGTGAGCAGCTAGCATGCTGTGCACACAGTCTGCATAAAACATTCACACAGCAGAATTAAAGTCTTCTGCTAAATCCTTTATTTGAGTTCAGGATGTCTCTCCCCCTCAGAGATTCTGCTAACATTAAATATTTTCTTTGGATTACCTCAAAAAAGTCTACATGAAATCGGTTCAATCTGCACATGGATTCATAATCAGGATAATATATGGGCCCCTATTCCCTTGGACTCTTACTTAGAGGGCAATGAAACCATCACAATTTACTCTGTGCATTGTAATTCTGGAGAGGTTGGGGTTTTGTCAAGTAAAAGTCAGTAACTTCTGCATTCACAAAAAAATGAGAGCAACTCTACATTGCATTGAATACCTCTGTCAGAGCAGCAGAACAAAAGTGGTACTTTAAGAAAGTGGAATCCTAACAAAAAGTATCATCGCTCAAGGAAAAATACGCCAAGCTGGAGGAATTAAACACCTCCAAGGTGTTACATCTCACTCCTCAGTTGCTGTCGAGGCACTTGATCAGTCCCTGGTAATGTCAGAGACAAATTGCACCTCCACTTAAAA